>QRFJ01000077.1:183657-310855 GCA_006176705.1 Cocos nucifera
TCGGTTTCGGTCGATGTGGAGAGGATTTCCCTTGGTGGAAAGGTTAGGGTTTCTTGATCCGTCGGCATTCGACTTCGACTTCCTTCTTGGATTCTTTTCAAAGTTTATGATTTTGTTGTGTGTTCTGATTTGATCTTTGTGTTTATGAATTTCTGTGGAGATTTTTGTTGATCTTGAGGGCTTTCTTGTGTGATTTTTCGGAGTTACGATGATGTAGTGCGGCTTGGATAAGGAGTGGTTTGTTTTGGTTCTAAACTGTGGAATTTTTCCCAGTTTTCTTGATTTAGAGGTGTTCTTGGAGTGCTTATTCTTGTAATCACCTTTCAGTGCTGCACTTTTTTTTTTTTTATTTTAAATTTTAAGAAAAGTGCAGGAAGCTTTAATCTTGGAAAATTTTCGATTGCTTTTCATGTCGGATTTATTTTTTATCGAGTCTTCGTAAAATCTAAACGTAATCGTCCTTTTTCTTAATTAATAAATTCGTTAACGTATAGAAATAAGTTCACATTTCTAGGTTAACGATCGCGTTCATATGGGCGTGCTTTCCGATTGTAAAAATTTTGCTTTTTTAATTATACATGTTGTTTTAATTATATATTTTTTGTTATAGACCATATGACGCTAGAGTTAGGAAAAAGCTAATGATTGCTTGAGTTTTGTTGTTACTTGGAAAAATGGAAGAAAAGATTATTCCTTGCTTCAAGAGTCAGCAGGGTATTATTTTAACTATTTGGGTTATCCTTGCATGATGACGAATTAGAAGTCTGCTAAGCTGGCAAAAGGCAAAGGACACATGCCTCCATATTCCAATATTTTTTTATATCGAGGAAACAAAAGTGAATCTTCCTTGTTCGGAGAAAAAGCAGCATAAAAGATTATTACTACTATGTTTTCTTGGATAACACAAGGATTTGATGCTTTGTCTATGGATCTATGCCTCAATACGGTTGTGATTCTTGAATCTTCTGTTCTTGTTTTCAAGCCCCAATCGGTTGCCTTTTGAATTTGAATTTTGTAGTACCGCTATGTTATTGCTCGATTGATCCATGATTTAGTGCGTATAGAGCCATCTGCTTTTGTTGTCTTATACTTCTCTGTTTATATGCCTTACCTTCAATAATCTCAGCAGGCCAATACACTAATTTCTCTATGGCATGGTTGGTATTTGGTAAAATAGAGCTCTAATATATTACATTGACCGATTCTGGTGCTATACCAAGCTTCGTTCCTACTTAAATGTTTGTATTGTCTCGATTGCTTTATGTTAAATGCCTCTATTCTGAAATAGTTTGGGGAAGATTGTATGTAACAGTTAGTTTGGCTTTTATTTCAAACCAATAATTTATTTTTTTGCTGAAAAATTCCAATTGCAAAACACCTCAAATATGATACAATGTGCCACATCAGGCATTTTTCTTTTTTTTAGTTTTCCTTTAGAACTATTGCTTATCTAAACAACCTTTATTGCACCCTTTCTTATGGGATGCAATTTCTGTCATTTTTATTTTGCCTCCTTGGTTGCTAAATACAGACTGCTTTTCCTGTGGTGGCCTGCAGGAACATTTTATAAAAACAAGACATGGCACAGTGTCTGTTGCTGTTTTTGGAGAGCAGGAAAAGCCTGCACTTGTAACCTATCCAGATGTGGCTTTAAACCGTAAGTGCGAGTTAAACATTTGGTATGAAGCATTATTTCCCTTTTTTGTCATCCTTATTCTCCAAATATATGCATTATTAATGTTTCATATGGAGTAAAAACAAAATGCGTGTGTTTAAAGATTTTCCTGACAGCTTCTGAGGGATTTTATACCCCCTTTTTTTGTTTTTGTGTTGAAATAAACAGACGTATCATGCTTCCAAGGATTATTTTTTTGCCCTGAAGCTGCATCTTTGCTTCTCCACAACTTCTGCATATATCATATTAGTCCTCCTGGACATGAGGTCGGTAGTTTGGCTTCAAATTCCGTATTAAATAACCTTTCATACAGTTTTATTCAGTAAAGGTAGTTGTGCATCAAATTGAACATGGTATTTACATGACTTTGTAATCTTCCTCAAGAGTTATTGCAGTTAGGTGCTGCTCCAGTTTCTTCCCATGTTCCTATCCCTTCTGTGGATGATTTGGCAGATCAGATTGCTGACGTTCTTGACATTTTTGGGTAATAGTTAGTAGTCAGTACTGTATCTGCTTGTATGTAACATTGGAGCTTAGGATGGAAGATGTGTGACAAGACAATTTGAAATCCAACAATTTTATAACCTTTCAATATGTCCTTTCCAGGTTAGGTTCGGTAATGTGCTTGGGGGTGACGGCTGGTGCTTACATCCTTACCCTTTTTGCTGTATGTCAATCTCCACTACCACTTAAACACTTTGTCGTGTTCAAAATTTAAATGACCATAAGTTTTATTCCTTGCTTCCAGATAAAGTATAGGGAGCGTGTTGCAGGTCTGATACTTGTCTCTCCTCTGTGTAAAGCTCCCTGTTGGACAGAGTGGTTGTATAATAAGGTATTGTGTCAGATCCCTTTTGTAAGTTAACCAAGAAATTCTGTTTAAGCTGATGGATTGAATTTTATCCTCTTGTATATTCAGGTAATATCGAATCTGTTATATTTCTATGGGATGTGTGGCTTGGTCAAGGATTGCTTGCTTCAGCGGTACTTCAGTAAGGTAAATAAGTTTCAATTCTCACAGCTTTTATTGTTTCGCATCACCATCTGTCTGATGCTGATGGTTTCTTCTTTCTGACTTGCTTGCCAGGAAGTCCGTGGCGGTGCACAGGTCCCTGAGTCAGATATTGTGCAAGCCTGCAGAAGTGTGAGTTTTGATTTATTCTTGTCTCTGTTCATTGCTTTATCATTTGGTGAAATTTTTTAATCGTTGCAGTGGTGGTTATTACTTTTGTCACTGTAGTTGTTGAATGAGAGGCAAAGTAAAAATGTCTGGTGTTTTCTTCAGTCGATTAATGGGTATATCCATACACCTTTGTTCTATAAAATGTTAAATCAAAAATAGGGGGCTTGTAAAGATCTTTTCTCATATTAATTTATGTCTACATATATGCAGGAGATACGACATCACAGAAGAATTACATCGGCTACAGTGTCGGACACTTGTATTCGTTGGTGAAGACTCTCCGTTCTATTCTGATGCCCTCCACATGACATCAAAACTGGACAGAAGATGCAGCGCCTTGGTCGAGGTACCATACTGAGTCAACACATCTTGGGTGCTTATCTTTATTTAGAGTTAATGGTGTCCTGATAGGCCTATATCAGTCTGAGTGCTGGCATTGCTCGTGTTTTTTCTGGGGAACACAATGCAGGTCCAGGCATGTGGATCATTGGTGACAGAGGAGCAACCCCATGCCATGCTGATTCCAATGGAGTATTTCTTCATAGGCTATGGGCTTTACAGGCCGAGCCAGTTTACAGGCAGTCCTCGCAGCCCGCTCAGTCCATCATGCATCTCCCCGGAGCTGCTGTCACCAGAAAGCATGGGCGTGAAGCTAAAGCCTATCAAGACGAGGGTGTCGCTTGACATTTGATAGTGGTGGGCATAGGCAGCCAGCCAGAGGTTTAGAAAGAGTAAAGATATGTCCAGCATTTTGTGATGTTGAAGTTGTAGCTGATATGTAAAAATGTGAACAAGCGCTTTTTGACACCTGGGATGGAATTCTTTGGGGTGTAGATACAAAAGAAAAAGAATGCAGTGGGTGGCAGGGGGGCCGATAGGGGAGTGATTCTGTTCCATTCGTTGTAGGCAGCTTGCCCACCTGTACATCTTTCATTATTCATGATAATCTAATAACAATAAGATATGGTGGTGTCCTCATCATCGGCTTCTGCTTTCTGATTTCATATTCATGTGAAGTCCACCTAGGGGTATATTTTAACCTTTTATTTAATTAAAGAAAGGGTTTGTAATCATTAGGTTGTGATATTTCTAGTCACATCCTCATTATTACTAGATTCATAGATTTATTGGCATATACTTATATTTAATTGTTGTTGTTTGCTTTCAAAAGCCGACTTTATGTTTATTGTAAGGGCTTGGAAGAGATTTTTACCACAAAAAAAAAAAGAAGAAAAAAGGCAAAAGAGATTGCTTGTCTGATGGAGCTTAAGAGGTTACAAAGAAGTGAGTAGTTTATATGGTGACTTATTTGGAATATATCAAACAAACTGTACTGGGTTCAGCACTTCAGCTCTTATTGTTTATGGCCATATGATCGGAACACCCTGGACCTATGCATTTTATTCTAAATTTAGTTCAGGGATCTTCTACCATCTGTCACTCTTTCTAATTCTAATCAGCGGGTCTCACCGTTAGTCTGGATGGCCGGTGACGACATTTTCTATTTCCTTGTAGAATGCTATGCAGGACGGAAGTGGGGATAATGCAAAGCGTCATGGATTGTGCATCAGCCAGAGATGAAGGTTATCATTAGTTGCAGATAAGTATAGTGGTTGTATTCTTGTTTACGGATATTCTTAAGAGCTTTTTGTCGAATGCTTTGGATGTTTGGCTGACCGGTGTGTGTGTGGTGTTTCATGGTGATGTAGAAATCACCAGTATTATTTTAAACACTGCCGGCTTCAATATAAATTATTCAGTTTGGATATACTTTACTCTTCTATCACTATTTTTTTTCCTTACGTCGCCCAAATCTTAATTTTTATTCAGAATATTATCACCACCGAGAGCTGTTAATGAGAGCCATGTGGTCCTCTCCAACTTTGTAACCCTTGCAGTGCACTATGTTGCCGGAACTCATTGCGCTTGCAAATTGGTGTACATACAGACGCCAAGACTTTGGGAAAAAAATTAATCATGCTTCCCTTGTGTTGTTTTTGGCCGCTGTTGCTTGCTTATATATTAACCTTTTCTTGAGTAGTCTCTGTTGCCCTCTGCACACACTTTCATAGCTATCTTTTAATAAAGCTCTGCTTTCACCAAAATAAAAAAAGCCAAAATTTATTATCTTGTTGCAGTCATATCAAATAATGTTCATTAATGTCATCACCACCATTTTTCCTGGCTGCTAAAATAAACTGACGTCATCCACAGCTTTGTTGGTGGTGACAGATTATTGTTCCCTGAACCATCATGCATCCATGTGGAAATCACCAGTCGGCTCCGCTAAATGAGTACGTTGATAAGTCTTGAGGAGGCTGTGCCAAGAAAGCCCTTGTTTGTGCCACACCTTGGAGAGCATCAGCCATGCTCATCCATAAAGCTTTAACTTGTCTCTACGTCAAGGCACCGGAGTGGTTGGTCGTGGCAAACCGCAAAGCCAGATCAAAGAATGATGACGCTCGGCTACCAACCCAGAAAGTTGATGAGGGGCCGGGAGAGGTGGCAGAGACAACTTTGCTCCAGATAGATAAGCTTAACTAGACTTTTGGAATTATTATGATTATGAATTACGTCATCATGACATAGCCCATGGGCTTCATATACGAGTGGGAGATGGTTCACAAGCCATGCATGAGTGCAATTACCGAGCCTGGCCAATTACCGGCCAGCCACACCTGATCATTTGGCCGGAGAAATTCTTTGTGCACCGTGCACGGTGATTGGATCACACGTGGACTAGGAGGAGTGGGGAGGGGTGGTGGCACACTGGGAGGAATTAAAAAAATAATAATAATAAAAGGAGGCAGGGGTCTCCAGGCTAATTACTGTGTCTGGCCTTGGTATTGCTATCTTAGGGCAGCAGACTTGATGGGACCAAAATCTACACTGTTGGACTTGGGAATCCAATCATTTTGGGCTACTACTTCATCAGTCAGTCCTGGACCTGGGCCTTCATGAGTCGATGCCACTGATTGCATCACGAGGAGGTCCTCTCCTATCACAAAAGGATTTAAAGGAGGGAAAAGAAAAGAGGGGTGTGACTTGTAACTAGGGATGTGGAATAAAGTTGGCAGCTTGAGCTCGGCTCAAGCTTCGCTTAAGAAAAGCTTGAATCAAGCTTGATTTGAAGCAAAATGAATCAAGTGGCAAAGCCTGCCAACTTTATATCATGCTTGCCACAAAGGGATCAAAAGCAATTTATGGTTCATCTGGGGAACTATAAATATGTCTTCTCTCAACATATTATTTTCATAGAAAGAGAGGTCTGACAGTCTTTGCCGACTCATATAAAGCTGTCAGGATTTATCAGTAATTCAAGGACTGATCAGGGACGTCGAAGTAATTTTTCTGTGAAGGGTGAATTCATCCAGATATGGTGGGTGCCAACTAGTGTAGCTGGTAATCATCTAGATTTGTGGGTACCTAATGACCTGGGTCCAACCTTGCCAACACCCCACAGGTTGGATGAGGAGTGACCGCCTCCCTTAGAAAAAAAGGAAACTTATGTCTCATGACTCATGTTGCATACAGATAGTATCTTCCACATAGATTTAGCATTCTTCAAAATGATTTACTCTGGAGAACAAATTCTCTTGTTGAACAAAGGAAAGAATGTTGAAGATTTTCCTTTGGTTGGGGTATAAGAACCAGTTAAATACAAGGCATGTGCTAAGTAAGAAATTGAGAAAGGACTTAATGTGGATATGTATCATGTAAGCAAGCTTCGGAGTCGCTCAATCCATTTCTGCTGTATTGTTCTTTTTCAAAGACAATCTGATTAAAGTAGCCCCAGGCAGGATTAAGCTCTTCGCTTTGTATCTGAGAATTGCTGGTGGGAGCAAGACCGTTGCCTTGCCAGCTTTTCTTCTCTGCTTCTCTTTATCGTACTTCTGCAATATTTCTTTTTCTTATTAATAAAATGGGTGGCTAACATCTCCCTTATATCCAAAAAAAAAAAAGAAACAAAAGAAAAGGAACAAAGGAAAGAATGTGCTTCATTTTCAATGGCCTACCCTGTAGTGGAGGAATCTGTTATCATTTCCAATCTGATCGGCTTTTTCAGAAAATTGTGTACCTAGATCGTTCCGATATCCTGAATGATGGTATACTAAATGCGCGAAAGCATACTTTCAGCTTTCCATGCCATATTTAACGAGCATAAAATATAATAAGCATCAAAGTTGTTGGTGCAAGATTTTGCTCAACGCCAAAAGTACTGGAGTGGATGGTCGAGATCAATCCAAGAGTAAGATCTGCAAAAAAAATCCTATCTAGAGATAATTTCGGTAGGTACCCTTCGATGCTCAAGTTAGAATCTCGTTTAATAGAAGGAAGAGCATAAAAGACAGAATGATAGCATAGCTTTTTTGGATTTCCTTTTTGGCTTTTTTTATAGATAGAAGCTAGATTTGTGCCCGTAGGCGGTTAGAATAAGCAGGATGATTCCTCGGTCATGGGTGCTTGTTATCCTGTGTACTTACAGGATGTCAGGAGATTTGGTGAAATCGCACGTAGGTAGAGAAATGCGGCCAAGGCCGAGTTGGCCATCGGAAGCCAACATTTGCTCAGTTTGAGCCGTTCACCCATACGCTCCATTAATTCTCGATGATCATTTAGTAAGGATTGTCCCCTGAGGAGTCATGGGCATCTCTAAGAAAGGCTTAGTGGTCGAGCAATCTACGACTTCTTTTGTTCAGGAGGGATAATGGTCGGTTGGTAGAGGTTTGACTACTCAACGATCAGACATCGACGATGCTAGCTATGGAGGCAGGGGCTGACAAGAAGATCATCCTACCAAGTTGGAGAATCGCAACATGAATGGAGTTGAAGAGGAATCGGTCACTATGGAATTGTCCTCTAGAAAGAAGGTCTTTGGTCAAGAACCAAGTTGACTACTAAGTGAGGGGCTTATTCATTATCGATGATAAATCGGTCAGATGCAGTCGGTCATGAGTAGATGCCTAGTTGGACAATATCGTTCACATGAGTGCGCCGATGATCTTTAAAACTGGCGCTTGTAAATTGGCTATAGAGGAGTTGTCGGCAATTTTGAGTTGGACTATCAAGGGTCGACTAATCAATCCTCATCTGCATAGATTGTAGAGTGCCGATAGGGCACATCACGGGCTAACTGGCCCAGAGCCAAAGGCTAATCAGTGTTAAGGGTGGCCGAATGAGTGATCAGTGACGATTCAACATACCGTCTTGTTGGGCTTTTACATCTTGAACTTTAGGCTTCTTCATATCTTCGGCCCATACGAAATTTTCCTCACAAAAGTCATATGGTATACTAATTAGATCCAAGATTAGGAGCTCCAATGGTGAATTTGCAATTAATAACAAAGACATATCTTCCAAAGAATGATTACAGCACTAAAGTTCATATTGCTTGCTGTAAAAAGCTTCATGACTCTTGCGGAAGAAGACTATCATTCTAATCAGAAAAAATTCATACTACTATAAAAAAAAACTACGATAGTGGTTAAACCACTGCTGTAGCCTAAAAAATCATTGTAATAGATCGATCTATCGCAGCGGTTATGTAACCGCTGCCATAGGATATCTATAGCAGCGGTTACATAACCGCTACCATAGATAATCTATAGCAGCAATTTCGTAACCGCTGCCATAGGTCTAGTGTAGCGGTTGGCACCGGACCTATGACAGTAGTTGGCACGGATATGACAGCAGTTATAAAATTGCTGCCGTAGATCTTAAATAATTAAAAAAATAAAATTTTTATTTTTTTTATATATTTTATTTGATAAATTCAGATATATAATATAAAAAAATATAATAACATAAAAATTATTCTGAAATGCTAAAATTTTATTATCGAATAAAATTTATTATAATATTTTTTTAAAAAAATAAAATACATCAAAAGTCTTCTAAATCTACATCATCGTCGTCATCATCGGAAGCCGAAGTCGGAGCGAGAGTTGGAGCTAGAATGTGAGCCAATATATCCTCAAAGCCTGTGACTCCAAAATGCATGCTGAGCGTTGACATCATGTCTTTTATGATGTCCTCCAGATGAGATGCACGCTCCTCAGCCTGATCTATCCATGTCGCAGCATGATCTGCCCGTGCCAATGCCTTTTCAAGCTCCTTCCGACTGACGATACCGAAAGTCTATGAGAAGATGCTCGCCTCAGACCAATAGCTCATCGACGTGTGTTCGAGCTTGCATCAGATCCTCCCAGAGTGCTCAGGCCCCAAGACCTGAGATAGATGGTCATGCGGCCCAGAGATATTCGGGCCCTCGCTTGCGAGCGCATCTAACTGATCATGTAATTATAAATTAAAATAAAATTTTATAAAAAATGCTATAATACTAATCATATATACTAATATATTTAATACTTACAAAAATACGTCCGATCGCGGCATTCATCGACCTGTCCATCTTGTTCGTGTAGCTGAATCGAAAGATCTCGCTATGGTTGAACATCACTCCATCTCTCATCATTTATAACAAAGAATAAATTTATTAGAAAGATGATAAAAAATATAAATTTAATTTATCTAGTAAGATTTAAAATTAATTATCTCTCTATGCATATGATTGGCCATAGACTTACGGCCTAGAGTGTGCGTATACTCCTGGGCTGCATGATTCTTCCAGTTCTGACGAAAGATAGTCTAATAAGTATTCAAATAAATAATAAATATTTAAAAAAATATTTAAATAAAATTTTAAGCGTATTGAAAAATTCAAAAGTTAGGAATTTTACGTCGAACTTCTGACTCCTCCAGTATCTAACCATCCTCTCTCACTGACTCGGAGGACAGTCTAGTATCTAGAAAACAAGCTCCTCCGAAGTATCTTGTTGGCACTCGAGCCATCCTTTATAGAGTTTGACCTTGTAACCTTGGTACAACTCTTCGATCTTCTTCAGTCGGACATCTCGAGTCCTCTCATGATTGGAAAAGTCGTACCTCCTCCGTACAAATTTATCAAAAATAAGTTACAAAATTATTCTAATCAAACATATATAGTGTAAATATATAAAATGCATAAATATAACTAAGATACACATAGTTATCCATATTCGATCCCTGACGGCAGCATCCATCAAATATTAGTCTCTAGGCTCTACGAAAATGATGTCCGACCATCTCACAAGCACTCCAAAAAAGGAATGCATCTCCCGTGCGGTCTCCCCTACCGGCATCTCCTCCGCATCATACTACACCATCACCTGATGCTGGCAGTTCCACACGTGTATCATACATATGGGATCGCGAAATATCTGACTGGATGATGCACCTGCAATGCAAATACGTTATGCAAATATATGTGTATAAATACTATATAAAAAATAAAGTTGTACTAATATAATAAAAATGTACACTCAGATGCCTGTGATGGTAGAGGCTCAGCTGTCGGTGGACTAGATGCTGTCGGTGGAGTAGATGCCGTCGGTGGGGTAGATGCCGATGGTGAAATTTTCAAAGCAGTCGATGTCGAGGTGGATGGAGTATGCTCTAACTGCTCCTCGGATACGAAACTGCGCGTAACCCATCGAGAGATAGGGATGAAAGCTAGATGGCATTTCGGTGCCATTATGATCTGCAACGTTGATGAACATTAATCAATATAACATCATGATATATCAAATTCTATTTGCTCAGAAGCCAAGCCGACTCTGTGCCTGAGACATCTGACTAGGGTCCTCCCCCAACTAACTCGATCACGGCCCTAGTCGGCTCGGCTGCGTATCCGAGCCAACTTGGCTGTGTGCCATCCCCTTGATCACTTCCTCTCTTCCTCTCTCGATCTCTCTCACCTACGATGGCAGCGAGGTTGAACCCCTTCTTTTCAGTTTTTTCATCTCTCGATCTTCCTCTCTTCCTCTCTCGATCTCTCTCACCGACGAGGTCAGACCCCATCCCTCCCTCTCTCACTCTCTCGATCTCCCTCGCTGGCAAGGTCGGACCCTATCCCTCCTAATGATGTCGACGAGGTTGGACCCCCTCCCTCCCTCTCTCGCTCTCTCGATCTCCACTCTCCCTCTCTCGATCTCTCTCGTCGATGAGGCCAGACCCTATCCCTCCCTCTCTTACTCTCTCGATCTCTCTCACCGGTAAGGTCGGAGCCCATCCCTCCCAGTGATGCCGGCGAGGTCGGACCCCCTCCCTCCCTCTCTCACTCTCTCGATCTTCTACTCTCCCTCTCTCGATCTCCCTCGCTGACGAGGTCGGATCCCCTCACTCCCAATGATGGCGGTAAGGCCGGATCCCTTCCTTCCTCTCTCAAGTATAAATCCATCGGGTATTCGAGTTTGGATTCGGTATCAGTAATTAAAATTAGATTCAGATCTAAATATCCAGATTTTGATCCAAACCCAACCTATTGATAGATCTAGTTTATAGCCGCCGATATGGTACGATCCAAGGCTATCGCCACAGCACGACTCAAAAACTATGGCATGCAGATAATTATAATATTTATAATAAATATTTATAATATTTATTATAAATATTTTATAAATTATTATAAATATACATGATTAATAAATAATACTATAAAATTAAAAAAAAATTATACCTACGGCTATAGAGAGTGGATCATACCAAAAGTTTCGAGAATCACCGACGATGATGCTAGAGGAGGACGACGGCACTAGAGGTAACCTGTGAAATAAAAATAAGATAGTGAGATAGAGAAGAGAGAAAAAAAGAAAAAAGAGAGAGAGAGTGGGAGCGGTCGGTGATGGAGGGCCAAGGAAAGGGGTGTAGTGATGAGGAGGTCGAAGGAGGCTTCACACTCGATCGGGAGAGAGTCAGAATGGTGGTGGTGGTGGAGGGGATGGGATTTTACGGGGGCCGAAGGAGGGTCGGATGGGAGTTTACCGGAGGGGGGTTCGTTGGGGACCGAGGAAGGGTTGGATGGAGGGGTAGGGGGTGGGATTTCGCTGGGGCCCGAGGGAGGGTCGGATGGAGGGGTGGGGGGCCTGGTGGGGGGTGGCGGATGGCAGGGAGGGGCGGTCGGGGATGGGGGGCCAAAAAGGGAGGGTTGGATGGAGGGGTGAGGGGGCTAGGTGGGGGGTGCGGGGTGGTAGGGAGGGGCAGCCGGGGATGGAGGGCTGGAGAGGGAGGAGGAAGGAGGGGTGGCGCCGGCTGAGGGGGAAGGAGGGGCGACGCTGGTCGAGGGGGGGAGGAGGGGCGACGTCGGCCATGGGGGAGGAGGGGCGACGTCGATCGGGGGGGAGGAGGGGCGATGTTGGTTAGGGGGGAGGAACCTCACCGACAACAAAGAGGAGGGGGGGGGAGAGAGAGAGAGAGATCAAGCACGTATGGAAGAGAAGAGAAAATTTGGAGATTTTTAACTAACCTATGGCAGCGGTTATCGAACCACTACCATAGATCTACGGCAGCAGTTATCTAAAATTTCTGTCATAGATCTACGGCAGCGATTCTATAACTGCTACCGCAGATCTATGACAGTGATTTTTGATAACTGCTGTCATAAGTGAAAAATAATTTTTTCTTATTTTTTTAAAATATTATATAATTTTAAAATTTAATGCCCATCTTCATCATTCATTATCTAAATAATTATCATTAGAATATCATCGCAAAAGATCGCCTCGATCCGATGGCCCTAGCTTCATCGATTATAAAAATTTAATTTCAACGATCACAAACGACGATGCGATGATCTGATAGATGAAGATCTCTGATGGATTCAAAAATCTGCAACGATGATTTCGATGATATTTATAGCATACTATCAAAGTTTTACTTCAATCGGATATCGTTATCATGGTCAATTTAGTACAGAATAATTTCGACCGTTAAATTAGAAATAAGCGATCAAAGGGTTAAATGGTGTCCGATTATGAGATAATTTTTTAGTTAAATAATCTTTATTATAATTTTAAATATTTTATATGATAATGATAGTAAAATTTAAATCATTTTCGTATAAACTGTTCGTGTTAAGCATATATTGCAAAAGTACGTGCATAACAACCAGTAAAGTTTCAGAATGATTATCAGGAGATATAGTTTTAGATCATTCTTCATCTCACGAGTTGAATTTTATAATTACCATCGTAAAAAATAATTAAAGTAGTAGTCAAGATCATTTATAAAAAAATTATCTCATAATGGGATATCATTTGATCTTTTGAT
Source organism: Cocos nucifera (assembly GCA_006176705.1). Taxonomy (NCBI): domain Eukaryota; kingdom Viridiplantae; phylum Streptophyta; class Magnoliopsida; order Arecales; family Arecaceae; genus Cocos; species Cocos nucifera. The sequence continues at coordinate 196,662 of QRFJ01000077.1, forward strand.
CAGCCATTTTTTATTTAACAGCCGAAACTAATCTATACTAAATTGATCAAGATAACGATATCCGATTAATGTGAAATTTTGGTAGTACGCTATAAACATTATCAAGATCATCGTTGCAGATTTTTGAATTCATCGAAGGTCTCCATCTATCAGATCATTGCATCATCATTCGTGGTCGTCGAAATCAAATTTTTCTGATCGACGAAGCTAGGGCCATCGGATCGAGGCGATCTTTTGCGACGACACTCTAGTGATAATTATTTAGATAATGAACGGTGAAGATGGATATTAAATTTTAAAATTATATAATATTTAAAAATATATATATATAGCAGCGGTTATAATTAATCACTGCCATAAATCAGATTATAGCAGTGGTTTCTACTAACCGCTGCTATAGGTCCGACTTATGACAGTGGTTACAATGAACCACTACTATAGGTCGATCTATGGCAGCGATTTTTTGTAACCGCTGCTATAGGTCCGACCTACGGCAACGATTTTCGTTAACCGCTACTATATATCGGACCTATAGCAATGGTTATAAAAACCGCTGCTATAGATCCGATCTATAGCAGTGGTTAACGAAAACCACTGCCGTAGGTGTTATGGCAGCGGTTTCGAAAATTACTGTCATAGATCATTTTTGTAATAGCATCAGGATACTTTGCAACACGAAAGTTTAGTTGCTGTATGCTTGTTTTAAACTACCATGTGACATTTGAAGGCTAAAGGAGATTAGATGACAGCACTGGTATGAGATCAAGAAGGGTGAAGAAGATCTAGAGCACTATCTTAATGGTTGCCGATGATTTTACATAGATGGTTCTGAAACATCAATTCAAACACTTCAATTTTGGTCAGATAATAATGGAATCGAAACTACAAGAGAACATAGACTGTTTATAGGCATTCGGTTTTTTGCTAGCATAAAACAAGATGTGGATTTCAAGAACAACACAGTGCTGTCTATTGATGAACATGGCTAATTTAAGTTGCAGGAGCGGTGATTTTGCACCTTCAGTTCTCCAAAAACAGCACGGTGTTGTTTATTAATGATCATGTCTGATTGAGGCTGCACGGTGTTGTTGGTAATGGTTTTCAGCTTTTTGCGCGACATTTTCTGAAGGATTGCATGTTTTACTTTCCTATTTGGGTGTTTTTGGCTTGAATCAATCATGATATGTGGTGGGTGGAATACTGATGCTAAGGCTCATCAGCGATCGCAGTCTTCTTAGTCTGTCTCTTAGATGTATGTTGTGATCTTTTTCTCATTATAATTTTCTGTGCCTGACTCATTAGTGAAATAATGTCCAGGGCTCACTAAGGAACAGGATCATGGTTATCATCCGGCAATGTTTCACGATATGAATACTTTTGGAAGCTTCTCTTTTCAGTTTTATATCTGCCTCCTGGATAAAAACTTGTGTTAAATGTCTACCAGTGTACCATGAGCTGAATTTGAGTGATAATAAACCGAAATACTGGTCAAGATGAGCTTATTGATCACTTCTTTTTCCTTCCACCTCCAGATAACTTTCGGCAAATTCAAAGACCATAAAGCCATAAATCGTATGAAAGTTTTTGGTTTTATGTGGATGCACATCACAACAACAGACCTAGAGGGAGTTTAAGAGAATCATGACAATGAATGATGATGCTCATAAGGTACCAACCATTTGAACATACTTGGTATGTTTCTTGCTATCTGTTAACATGTTCTTTTTGGCCACCAGCGTCAAATATTTTAGGATCAAGTCATGTATGGTTACTGAGGAAACCTGAGAGCCAGTGGAGAGGGGCTTGATCGGGGGATGTTGAAATTGTCTCAAACTTGTAATCTGCTGTAAGTAATTGGGCAGCACTGCTGTCGAGCTCCTTTCCATTGCTACATTCATGGACCTCAGCCTTGAGCAGCTCAGGATTTTTACAGATAACCCCCACACAGACACGGGGCAGTTCTTCTGCGGCATCATATAATCTTCTTCATTTAGCCTGAGAGAAGGGCAGTAGTCTCCCTTACCATCATTCAGGTAGATGAATCACTGTTTCCTTCTGCAAAGGCTTAATTAGACTTGGGGTAAAAACGCAGAACAGAATGAAACAGTCCCTTTTTCCTATAAATAATCCTTTCAGATGTACTGCACTCTGGAATTTTGGAACTTTGATGTTGTTTATAAAATAAAGTGCAAGGATTTGGATGCCTAGATATTCTGTGATAAATGCTCTTGCAATGGATTCTTCGAAGATGTGCTGTTCAGGCCTTAAAAGCAACCATCGAGTGCAAAAAACCTGTTCTAGAGGTTAGAAAGTCCATGGATGTGTTCTAAAATCACCGAAGTGGAGAGTGATTAATGATAGCCCTATAGGTGATCCGATAGTTAAACAAATTCATCGTAAACCAAAAACAGGAAGAAGAAATCTAACTCGATAATTTGATTGAACAAATCCAATTCAATAATAGAACTATCGGTAGGTCATTTGTATGAGAAACTAACTATAGATATTATTGGGGATAAACCCCACTCCCGTCGAAGTCTAGTTCGATGCCCAACCTAATGCAACCAGTAGCCGCAGAAGAGCTCCTGAGACGCCCAACAGACGGGCTTCAGCCGAACCCCCAGTGGCCGAGCTTCTTCTAACCCGATCAGCCGATCGATCTACTTAGCTGCCGAGCTCCTTCAGACTCCCAACGTCAGGACCGAACCCCTTCAGTCGGCCGAACTACTTAGCGGCCGAGCTCCTTGGACTCCAATCGGTCGGGCTTCAACAGAATCCCCCAGCGCCCGAGCTCCTCAAGCGGCCGTCCGTTCTGCCGATCGAGCTCCTCCGAACTTCTCTACAGCCGAGCTCCTCCCGAGCCTTCCCTTCAGCCGAACTCTCGTACAAGTCCGAACTCTTCTGGACGGACAACGAGATCGACCGATATGGCCGCCACTACTGACGACACCACTCTCTCCATAACCAGCTCCATGCGGCCCACGACCTGCCAGCATGGCTGTCACCATCCGCCTGATAGCGCCTTCCTCTCCGTACTGAGTCCCATGCGGTCCACGATCTGCCAGTATGGCTGTCACCATCCACCTGACAACGTCTTTCTCTCCATGCCGAACTCCATGTGGCGGTATGGCCATCACCATCAACTAAGCTCCGCCTATAAAGGATCCTCCAGATACGCTAATTTAAATCTCTTTGATCTCTAAGCTCTCCTCTTCTCCCCCAAGCTTCGGAACTCATTCCGAGCACTCCATTCCTGTTGGCCAAAGCTGACTTGATCGTCGGAGGATCCTGCCGGAGCCACTCCCCCACTGGCTCTGGACGGAATTTTATTTTGTAGGTTCCCGACGGCGACCTCATCGACCTCCACTCCAGCGGACTCCGATGACGATAAGTTTCTGCGTCAACAGATTGACGCTAGAGGAAGGGCATCGAACCTCCGAGGTTCTCTTATTCTTAAAGGAGTGCTCGGCGACGATTTCTCTCACTCCGGAGATCCCTCTTCTTTCTCACTAGAGTTCTCTTCCGAAGAGAAAATGCCTCGAGAGCTTCGACTCAACGATCGGCAGCCTGCGCGCCAGATCCGTCTGTTCCTGTCTCAGCCTCGGCAGCCCAGTTTCCATACAAAGCCATCGCAGACGTGGAGTAGTTCAACCTGCTGATCGGGTCTGGGGCCCCATCGAGATGATGCTAGCCGTGTGACAACCTCTAGCGGAGACTTTGTCAGCAAATCCGCCATAAGGACGCGAGGAACTGGCCTTAAGGAAGAGCATTTAGGCATACCAATCGTCCTTAGGAAGGAGAAACGGAGAGCAGAAGATCTTCCACGGAAGGTTTCACTAGGAGGTCGGAATGAAATTTGACGAAAGAAAGCCGAACTCCCCCAAAAGCCGTCATCGTCGGAATGAAGTTCGACTCAAGTGAGGCCGGACTCCCTCCTTGAGTATGTCGTCAACGAAACCTCCTATAAAGAATTCATCAGAGGCGGAGTGATGTTCGGGCAAGCAAAGCCGAGCTCCCCTCGAGCTCGTCGTCAAGGAAGTCCGGACAAAAGTGGTAGGAAGTTCTCCCACGAAGGATCTCATGGGAAAGCAGAATGAAGTACGGTGTAAAAAAAGCCGAACTCCTCCTCGAAGATCATCATCGAAATTAAGTTCGGCGGAAGCGAAGCCGAACTCCCTCCATCTCGAGTATGTCATCAACAAAATCTCTTACAAGAAATTCACAGGAGGCGGAGTGAAGTTCGGCAGCTAAAGCAAAGCTGAGCTCCACCTCGAGCTCATCGTCAAGGAAGTTCGGATAAAGAAGGAAGAAGTTCCCCCACAGAAGGTTTTGCAAGGAGGCGGAATGAAGTTTGGCCGCATCCAAGAAGGCGGAATGAAGTTCGGCCACGTCCACGACCTCGAAGCTCATCATCGAGGAAGCTCCGACAAAGAAGCAGGAAGTTCTCCCGTGGAGGGTCTCACGAGAAAGCGGAATGAAGATTCAGAATGAAGTCTGGTGCGAGGAAAGCCGAGCTCCCCTCGAGCTCATCCTAAAGAAAGTCCGGACAAAAGAGTTCTCCTATGGAGGGTTTCATGGAAAAGCGGAATGAAGTCCGGTGTGAAGAAAGCCGAACTCCTCCTCGAAGCTCATCATCGGAATTAAGGTCGGCGGAAGCGAAGCCGAACTCCCCCCGAAGCTCTCGCTCAAGCCAGGCCGAACTACCCCCATCTCGAGTATGTCATCAACGAAACCTCTTACAAGGAATTCACAGGAGGCGGAGTGAAATTCGGCAGCTAAAGCAAAGCTGAGCTCCACCTCGAGCTCATCGTCAAGGAAGTCCGGGTAAAGAAGGAAGAAGTTCTCCCATAGAAGGTTTTGCAAGGAGGTGGAATAAAGTTCGGTTGCATCCAAAAAGGTGAAATGAAGTTCGGCCACATCCACGACCTCGAAGCTCATTATCGAGGAAGCTCCGACAAAGAAGCATAAAGTTCTCCCACGGAGGATCTCACGGAAAAGCGGAATAAAAATTTGAAATGAAGTCCGATGTGAGGAAAGCCGAGCTCCCCTCGAGCTCGTCCTAAAGGAAGTCTGGACAAAAAAATTCTTCCGCGGAGAGTTTCACGAAAAAGCGGAATGAAGTTCGGTGCAAAGAAAGCCGAGCTCCCCCTCGAAGCTCATCATCGAGGAAGGGGCATGAAGTCCTCCCGCAGAAGCTTTCGTGGGAAAGCGGAGCGAAGTTCGACGTAAGTGAGGCCGAACTCCACCACGAAGCTCGTCATCGAAATGAAGTTCGGCGCAAGTGAGGCCGAATTCCCACTCGAGATTGTCACCAAGGAAGACCCCTACAAAGATTTCACAGAAGGTGAGATGAAGTTTGGCCGCACTCACGACCGCCTCAGGGCAAGCGAGGACTCCCTCTCGAGTATGACTCCAAGGAAGCTGGGCATGAGGTTTTCCCAGAATGAAGTTCGGCTCAAGAAAAATCGAACTCCCCCTCGAGCTCATCGTCAAGGAAGTTTCTCCTGCGGAGGGTCTCGTGGGAAAGCAGAACGAAGTTCGGCAAGCGGGCGGAATGAAGTTCTCCTAGAACGAAGTTCGGCGCAAGGAAAGCCGAGCTCCCCCTCGAGCTCTCCGTCAAGGAAGTACGGACAAAAGAAGCAGGAAGTTCTTCGCATGGAGGATTTCGCAGAAAAGCGGAATGAAGTTCGGCGCAAGCGAAAGCGGAACGAAGTCCTCCCGTGGAACGAAGTTTGACGCAAGCGAGGACGGAATGAAGTCCTCCTATGGAACGAAGTTCGGCGCAAGCGAGGGCGGAATGAAGTCCTCCTGCGGAATGAAGTTGCAAGCGAGGGCGGAATGAAGTTTCTGGAATGAAGTTCAAGCGCAAAGTGAGGCCGAACTCCACCTTGAAGCTCATCATCGAGAAAGCCCCAAAAAAGGAGCATGAAGTCCTTCCATAGAAGCTTTTGCGGGAAAGCATAACGAAGTTCGACGTGCAAGCGGGCGGAACGAAGTTCTCCCGCGGAATGAAGTTCGGCGTAAGTGAGGCCGAACTCCCCCTCAAACCTCATCATCGGAACGAAGTTCGGTGCAAGCAACTCCCGCTCGAGTATGTCTTCAACCCCTACAAAGATTTCACAGGAGGAAGTTCGGCCACGCTTACGACCTCCATAGTGCAAGGCCCGAACTTTTCGAGCTCGCCACCAAGGAATTCCTGCGGAGGGTTTCGCAAGGAGGCGGAATGAAGTTCGGCCGCGTCGACGACCTCCCCAGTGCAAGTGAGGCCGAACTTCACCTCGAGCTCGCCACCAAGAAATTTTTGACAGAAGGGCACGAAGAAGTCCACCAGCTGCCAAGATCAGAAGGGTTGCGGTCTTCCCCAAACAAGCATGATTGAAGCAAGTACTGCCTCTACCATTGCGACCACGGCCACGATATTAAGGAGTGCATCCAGCTTCGAGATAAAATTGAGGAGCTCGTTAGAAAGGGACGGCTGGGTAAATTCATTTGACGCCAGCCTGAAGATCGACGAAGGGCACTGTCGTAACAAAAAACGATAAGGTCGGCCGCCTCACGACGTCATCTACGTCACCCCAGGTCCCAGCGTCGAAGCCAAGAGAAGCATGCTCCAAAGTGAGGAGGCCAGCATGAGATAAAAAAGATCATCCGCATGAAGAGGGGCGGAGGAACGACGCTACCACGACCCTGAGTCACAAAGAATTCGGAAATATATTGCCAGGAAAGAAGCAGTCAATAGTCGCCGTGTTAGGAACAGGAGGAGAACCTCGTCCTAATGCGAGCAGGTCTTTGACCTCTAAACCTTGGCTGCAGGAGACAAGGTCTCCCCCGGGTCAACATCGGCTGCGGGAAATAAGACCTTCCCAAAATTGAAGGCCTCATTCACGAAGGCCTCGTTCACCTTAGATGAGGCGGAGGGAGAGGCACGGACGACGGTCCGTATGTACCCCCACAGCCCGTTAGGAACAGAAGGAGGACCTCGTCCTAACGCGAGCAAAGTCGAAGGCCTCGTTCACCTTAGATGAGATGGGGGAGAGGCGTGGACGATGGTCCGTATGTGCCCCACAGCCCTTTAGGAATAGGAGGAGGATCTCGTCCTAATGCGAGCAAAGTCGAAGGCCTCATTTACAAAGGATGAGATAGAGGGAGAGGCTCGGACGATGGTCCGTATGTGCCCCCACAGCTCGTTAGGAACAGGAGGAGGACCTCGTCCTAATGCGAGCAAAGTCGAAGGCCTCGTTCACCTTAGACGAGACGGAAGGAGAGGCGCGGACGATGGTCCGTATGTGCCCCCACAGCCCATTGGGAATAGAAGGAGGACCTCGTCCTAACGCGAGCAAAGTCGAAGGCCTCATTCACAAAGGACGAGATGGGGGAGAGGCTTGGACGATGGTCCGCATGTACCCCCATAGCCCGTTAGGAACAGGAGGGGAACCTCGTCCTAATGCGAGCAAAGTCAAAGTTAGGAACAGAGAAAAATCTCGTCCTAACGCGAGCGCCCGCATCAACCTTGATCAGAAGAGATAAGATCTCTCCCGAGAACCAACTTCGGCCAGAGATAAGATCTCTCCTGAGCGACCACCTCGGCTAGAGATAAGATCTCTCCCAAGAAGCTCGACCAGAGATAAGATCTCTCCCAAAAAGTTTGACCAGAGATAAGATCTCTTCCGAGCGACCACCTCGGCTAGAGATAAGATCTCTTTCGAGCGACCGTTGACAACCTCGGTTAGGAATAGGAGAAAAACATCATCCTAACGCGAGCATCAACCTCGACTAGAGATAAGATCTCTTCCGAGCAACCACCTCGGCTAGAGATAAGATCTCTTTCGCGAAGCTCGGCCACAGATAAGATCTCTCTCGAGAATCAACCTCGATCAGAGATAAGATCTCTTCCGAGCGACCACCTCGGCTAGAGATAAGATCTCTCCCGAAAAGTTTGGCCAGAGATAAGATCTCTCCCGAGCGACCGTTGATAATCTCGGTTAGGAACAGGAGAGAACATCGTCCTAACGCGAGCATCAACCTCGGCTAGAGATAAGATCTCTTTCGAGCAACCACCTCGGCCACCTCGGCTAGAGATAAGATCTCTTCCGACAAGCTTGGCTAGAGATAAGATCTCTCCCGAGAATCAACCTCGGCCAGAGATAAGATCTCTCCCGAGTGATCATCTCGGCTAGAGATAAGATTTCTTCCGAGAAGTTCGGCCAGAGATAAGATCTCTTCCGAGCATTAACCTCGGCTAGAGATAAGATCTCTCCCGAGCGATCGTTGATAATTTCGGTTAGGAACAGGAGGAGAACCTCATCCTAACGCGAGCATTAACCTCGGCTAGAGATAAGATCTCTCCCGAGCGATCGTTAACAACCTCGATTAGGAACAGGAGGAGAACCTCGTCCTAACGCGAGCGACAACCTCGGCTAGAGATAAGATCTCTTTCGAGCGACCGTTGACAATCTCGGTTAGGAATAAGAGGAGAACCTCGTCCTAATGCGAGCAAAGTCGAAGTTAGAAATGGGAGAAGAACCTCGTCTTAATGCGAGCGCCCACATCAACCTCGACCAAAAGAGATAGGGTCTCTTCTGAGCGACCGTGCCAACTTCGGCTCGACCTCGGCAAAAGATAGGATCTCTCTCGAGCGATCGAGATAACTCCGACTGCAGATCAGATCTCTCCCGAGCATCCGTATCAACCACAGTAGGAGATGAGATCTTCTCCGAGCTTTGACCTGAACTAGCACGAAGCTCAGAAGAAGACTTCGACAGTCGTCTTTCCTGCACTCCCTTCCTTCGAGTCTCGAACTCGGAAGTGGGGGGCCAGTGTTGGGGATAAACTCCGCTCCCACCGAAGTCTAGTTCGATGCCCAGCCTAATGCAACCAGTAGCTGCAGAAGAGCTCCTGAGATGCCCAGCAGATGGACTTCAGCCAAACCTCCAGCGGTCGAGCTTCTTCTAACCCAATCAGCCGATCGATCTACTTAGCTGCCGAGCTCCTTCAGACTCACAGCATCAGGACCGAACCCCTTCAGTCAACCGAACTACTTAGCGGTCGAGCTTCTTGGACTCCAATCGATCGAGCTTCAATGGAATCCCCTAGCACCCGAGCTCCTCAAGCGACCGTCCGTTCTGCCGGCCGAGCTCCTCCGAACTTCTCTACAGTCGAGCTCCTCCCGAGCCTTCCCTTCAGCCAAACTCTCCTACAAGTCCGAACTCCTCTGGACGGACAACGAGACCGAACGATATGGCCGCCACTATTGGCGACACCACTCTCTCCATAACCAGCCCCATGCGGCCCATGATCTATCAGCATGGCTGTCACCATCCGCCTGATAGCGCCTTCCTCTCCGTACCGAGCCCCATGCGGCCCACAATCTGTCAGTATGGCTGTCACCATCCATCTGACAATGCCTTCCTCTCCATGCCGAACTTCATGCGGCGATATGGCCATCACCATCAACTAAGCTCCGTCTATAAAGGACCCTCCAGATACGCTAATTCGAATCTCTCTGATCTCTAAGCTCTCCTCTTCTTTCCCAAGCTCCGAAACTCATTCCGAGCACTCCATTCATGTTGGCCAGAGCTGACTTGATCGTCGGAGGGTCCTGCCGGAGCCACCCCCCACCGACTCCGGACGGAACTTTGTTTTGCAAATCCCCGGCGGCGACCTCATCGACCTCCACTTCAGTGGACTCCGACGACGATAAATTTCTACGTCAACAGATATCAAGAAAGATTGATCGAGTTTGTAGTCTGAAGTGCTTCCACTACATGATTTTCACTTTGTAATCGGAGAAGATTACCACCCCCTTGCATCGGTACTGATCCTTTGCATTAGTGGTACAAAAAAACCATATAACAAGGTTTTTCTCTTTGTTATTGGAATTATTTATAGAGTTAAGATGTAGACAAGACAATAAACAAGTTTTACCTTGCACATGTTTGGAGGGCAGAGGCTGCAGACATGAGAAGAGGTGGTGAAGCCATGGAAGGGGAAGATCCTAAGCCTATCCTCATCATCCACACAACATGCATTGGTATTAATCTCAGAGATTATTTCAGCTATTGGCAATGCCATTTACGAGGAAGAAGGGATACCCACGAGCATGAGCATGTTGAGATCCTTAACAACACCTGAGTGTTTAGATGGATTGACCAAAGAGTAGCCTAAGCACCACGAAAGTTCTTTAACCACACCGCCTCTCATATGCAGAGCCCGAAGGATGGAACCCGAAATGAGAGGCAATATTTAGATATCATATTAAGATTCTATCTAAAAATTTAGGTATTTAGATGGATGGACCTAAGAGTAGTGCCACCAAAGTCATTAATCCATCTGATGTGGGACTATTATTCTCCAACAAGAAATATTAAAGGATATTTTATTCGTAATTAAAATTGGAATCAGAATAAAAATCAGAGCAGGTTAGAACCAAAATCAGAATGACCAAATTCTTCGAAGTATTTAATTTGTGATTGAAATTAGAATCAAAATTGGAATGAAAATTTAAATCCTTAAAGAAAAGTAAAGATTGAGTTTTAGATAGATAGGATTATTATCATTCCATCTTGAAATCAAAATTAGAATAAAACTCTTTCCAATCAAATAGTTAAAATAGGAGTCATCTATTCTCATTCAGATTTTAAATCCAAACTCTCTCCGATCAAACACCCTCTTTGATCCTCGATGAATAAGAGAGGAATGGAAGGATATCTATGTACAAACCATGAGAAAATTTCACCCTCCTCCCGACCATGCCATGAAATTTGTCTCGTCCATCAGCCAGTTGTCGCTGTCGCAGTCGATGATATGTCTTGTCGAAGTCGAGCACCACGACAATCCCTGCTACTGGATCAAAATTTAGCTGCTTCTTGTTCTTGTTCTCTCGTGCATGGGGACAGAGAGAATAAGCCCTTCCACTTCTCTGACTCGCAACATAATGCTGCGAGATTATTAAGGGCCAGTGGCTTGTCGGAAGGCATGGGGCTAGGGAGCAGAGGTATGCCCAACGAATATTACGTAACATGGATAGAGATTTGGATGTAGGCTGCGGAATTGTATTCCTAGCTCTCTCTTTCCTTTCATCTCGCATGTCTTATTCTAAGGTGGGTGGGATAGCCACCACCAAGTCACTAATCTTCTTTTTACCGCTTCAGAGAAGCATCGGCGGGGATATAATTCGGGATATTCCGCGAGTACCGATTCCTTGTGGACATGCGTGGATAGCACTCCTGATTCTCATGGGAAAGTGGATGGGATACTCGGGCTGGGAGCTTCTCATTCTCCCTCTTGCCCACCTTCTAGGTGTAATGTTGACTGCCTGCCTTTCTTGATCCACAAGGACTTGAATTCTATTTAAGTGCTCCTTATTTTTCTAAGACAAATTCTTATGTTCCTGGTTGAGCCTTTAATTAAGAAGGAGGCAGTGCTATGGTGCATTAAAAATATTATCTGCTATGACTCCTTTTGCCTCTAATTTTGCCTTTTGGGTCCCTGTGCAGAACTGATGAATTAATTTTAGGGTACTCATGTGCAATGCGGTTTAAAAAATAATGGCCAAAACTGCTTTAAAAGGAGTAATATCTTGATTTCAATGTCTCCTCTTGCATTAGATATATAAGTTAAGGGTTTTTATAGTCCCTGTTTAACTTTGTCTCTGTTCATCATATTATAACTATATTATTTAGAAAAAAAATAGTCAACAGATCCATTTGCTGAATGGTTTAATAATATATATTTTATGCTGTGAATAGTAATATGAGCAAATAATATGTTTATATATATATATATATATATATATATATATATATATATATATATATATATATATATATATCAACTGTTATTTTATGTTATGACAAATGACATTGGCTTGAAAACAACAATCAGCTGCACATGACCATTCTATGGTATTTTGTTACATGAAATTCGAAACAAGCGGTATCATGGTAGCCATTTTCACCAAGGAACAGCTTGTTTTTTTTTTTTTTTTTCCTATTTTTTGAGACATTTTTCTTTTGCTCACTAGGTTGTCTCTTATTTAATGCATTCTGTCAAAGAAAGAAAGAAAGAGAGGCGTGGGGGGTTGGGTTGGGTTGGGAGGGGACCATGTGGATGATGGACCTTGTTGCCATACTGTGTCCATTTGCTGAAAGATGCATCACCCCACTAATGCAAACGCTAAGCTTGGGTGGAATATATGTAGAACCTTTGAGAATGACGGTAGAAGCACTACAAAATGGCTATCTTTGAAGAATTGATGTCAAGTTGGTCTGATATTCCAGTGGAATATATAGGTTTAATTTCCACTACTTCAAGTTATGGTTGAGTATTACCAATACGGAATTTTCTCAATAGTTTCAGATTCAGGAAATATGAACATTGAAATAGATAATTCAAAGTTTCATATTACAACCCTACGGAACCGTGCCCTGTGCTTTTTTTCCCAACACATTGATTTCCTAGCTTTAACTTACTCCTCATAATCATTAATGGGGAACATTTTTTTCTTTAAAGAGTCCCACCAAGCAAATTCGAACTTGAAATCTTCCACTTGATTAGTCCAATATTGCTAGAGATAAAAAGAAAAACCCACTCCCCTTCTACAGACAAAGCAAATTATAATATGTTTGTCGTATCTGGCACATCATAATAAATTGGCAGCACTGAGGGTGGCCTTCAATCCTGGAAGAGAGAATACGGTTGGTTACTTAATTTGAACAGGTCAAAGTATGACATATACACAGAGAAGCGAGTGGAAATTGCTGACTAGTTGGCAAACAAGGTATGCCTTGCAGAAACCTTAATTTTGTACCAAAGATTAAAACACTTGGCCATACTAGAAACAAACCTCCGTTGTTGTGGTCTACTTCATGCATTTGCCTTCTGATATGGTTAAATCCACAGTTTATGAAGCAGAGTGCAAATCCAATGGATTTCGCATGAAAATTTCACCACATAAAACACCAGAAAAATTTTTCTCCATCTCTGACGTTCTTTCCACTGTAAAATTTCATACAAGGTCACAGAGGAGAAAAAAAGGGGAAAAAGGCAAAACAAGAAGAAAAAAAAAAAAAAAGGGCGAAACGTGGTCTTTGACCACCATTCAGATAAATTGACCACTTGTGCCAAATATTTGAGGGCCAAGTCAGGCATGGCTAGTGAGGAACCCTGAGAGCCAGGGGAAAGGCTTCATTGGGTGACATATATAGGAATTGTCTCGAACTTGCAATCCGCTGAGAATAATTGGGCAGCATGGTTGTGATCGGCAGCGCTGGACATGCTGATGAGCTGCAGAAGGGTTCTTTCAAGCTCCTCACCATTGCTCCATTCATGGACCTCAGCCTTGAGCTGCTGAGGGTTGTCACAGATGAGCTGCCACAGTGGGTAATCCTTCCTTGGCATCACATAGTCTTCTTCACCGAGCTTGAGCGAAGGGCAGTAGTCTCCCTTCCCGTCACCCAAGTAGATGAATCGCTCTTTTCCTTCTGCAGAGGCTTGTGCTTGGATTCGTTCGATGATCTTACTCTATATGTGGAAAAAAAATCCTGGATTAGATGGCACGAGAAAAGTTTTCTTAAGCAACTAATTAAGCAAAGAAGGTAGTTACCTTGCACATGTTTGGAGGGCAGACGCTGCAGCCGTGAGAAGAGGTGGTGAAGTCATGGTAAGGGAAGATCCTAAGTCTCCCCTCCTCATCGACATAGCTTGGATTGGTATTAATCTCCGAGAAACACTCAAGAAGCCCATGGTGTTCGAGGACTGTCTCTATGAAGAAGAGGTTGGCATCACTCACCACCCTCAGATCACACCTAAACCAAAAGAAGAAGAAGCCATCGATGCAGTGCAACACAACATCATGTCTAAGCAATGGAAAAGACCCGACCCAAAACAAGAAAGCATACCCAAGATCATAAGCCGATTTGATGGCCGTGATGACGTGAGGGTCCAGTGGAGCCCTCTTGAGGCAATCTGCAATTTCTTCAATGGTCTTCCCCTGTAAATGTAGCTCCTTCATCATCGTATCCTGCAAGAGTGGCGGAGCATAAGGTGAGATGAGTATGGTATCTAATGAAGAAGAGAGCAGTACTGTGACAGAGAGAGAGAGAGATCAGTGCACAAACCATGAGAGAATTCCACGGCATGGACGGGAGGAGGAGCTCAAAGAGCTCGGTGGCGCCGAGCTGGTCGACGACCCAGTTATCGCTGTCGCAGTCTATGATCGTCTTGTCGAAGTCGAACACCACGACGATACCCGCCATTGAATCGAGATCAAGCTGAAGAAAGCTTCGTAACTATGAGAAGTTTGAGGTCCCAAGCGAGGTATATATAGGGAGGGAAGATGCCGAAAGAATATTATGTGCCAGCATGCATGGGACTCCGATTGTGGTTTGGTTTTCTGAGTATTTATTCCGAGGTGGGTGGAATACTGGAATTACCGGTTCCGAGACGAAGCGGGAGGGACGGGATGGGATTCTCGTGAGAGCACGGAACCTTATTGCGGAAACGCGTGGATCGCACGCCGTCTCATAATCTCACGCGTTTAGAGCCGTTGGGCGGGGGAATATTCGGAATTTGAGCTTCCGAATCTTTCCGCTTCGTCCTTGCACGGGCAAGATTATCTATCAGGGTCCATGAAAAAATAAATCCATCATCGATATTTGGCAAAAAGAAGATTGAAAAAAATGGTGATTGTTATTATATTAATATTATATTAATTATATCAATATTATATTGATATATTGATTAATAATTTTTATAAATAATAATATAGTTAATATATTTATTAATATACTAAAACATACTAACATATATTTATAATAAGAAATATATTTTAAATATATATAATTAATTTAAAAATACTTTTAACTCATCTAAATATATTTTAATATTTAAAATAACTAGTATTGATGGTGTTTATGTAGATGACCAACAAATGAAGTGAGAATAAAATATTATTATTTAAATTATTTATTAAAATATATTATTGAAAATGTGATAATGTTTTCATACAAGATTAATTTTAACCAACTATAGTGATCTTTTGTTATACCATTTTTTAAAATAATTTTTCAATCAATATAAAATTTATTTTCTCCCATCATCATTTTTTAAATAAATAATTTTTAAAAATCATCAAATTATTTATATCCCAACTAAATTAACCCTTAGTGTCAACATTACTATCAAAGATGTATTTGTTAAGAATATATTGTTCTCAAAGAATATCTATTATGGTTAAGATTTTTTTTATATTTATCAAATTTTAGTCATTTAAATATTTTTTTTAAATATTAGAGAATTTTTTTTTTAGTACATGTAGGTATTCACGTGACTCTAATATGAATATAATCTATAAAATCAGAAAACAAAAGCTCATAGACATATCTCATTTTATCATCAGATTCAATCTCAAGTAATGTAAGAAATGGTCTAATCTACCATTTTATTCGTTGTTTTAGAAAACATATCTAACAGACGTCAGGATATTCTTTATTTTTTTTCTAAAACATATTATCCCTACTCTTGTCCTTTGTGTCGACTAGAGACGCAGGCTCCTAAGGTAGGCACGTGCGAAGTTCCAAAGTTGCAAGCACAAGGCGTCGTACTTTAAATGAGGCTCAGGGTTGGATGCTTTTCTCCCCGAACATGATTACATGACCTCTGTTTCATAAATTTTTAACGTTTGTTTCTGAGGCATTTTTGTTGTTGTCGTTTGCCTATGAATTTGTTCATTATTTATTTTGACGGGATGACTTATGATTTTTTGATGCAGTGACACGATAAGAGAAACAACTAATCTATGATTGGATGGAAGAATATTTTTTTTTCCTACTTTCTCTTTATATATATAATTAAGTTAGAATTAGATTGATCGAATTTAGTCAGGTCAAAATTCTATAATAAAAATGCTACATCAATGATCCAAACTATTGAATATAATTTATTATTTTAAAATTATTTATACATAAAAAATTATATGATTTAGAGATCCACTATCTATGCATCAATTAGTCAAAAATTGAATAATCTAAATAAAATTAAATTAAATATATTTTTTAATCTTGTGATACATAGATTAGGAATCTTTAAATCATATAATTTTTTTTTATGTAAGTAATTTTGAGATAGTAGATCATATCTAATAGCTTAAATCATCGATCTAGGATCTCTACTATCAATTTTGATTTGATCGAATGTGAGCCTAAATTCGATCGATCTTATCCAAATTTATATATATATATATATATATATATATATATATATATACATATATATATATATATACATATATATATATATATACATATATATATATATACATATATACTTCTTAGCTAGTGTAATAGTACACTGACCTTCCTTCATGTCAATCCAATGGAATATGTTTATTCACTCTCATATCATAATCACATTATCCTTCCACATTTTTTAAACCTCAATTAAGTCCATCAAAAAGTATGAAGGTAATCCTGGCCTTCTGATAAAGGAAAAAATTTCATGAATGTATTTTATTCCCTTCCCTTATTCCCTCCCATTTATTCGTCAAACCAAATGTCAACAAATATTTATCCTGTAGAATAAGCCCATCTCTTACTTGGATATCTTTTTCTTATTCCCTTCAAATTATTTGACAACCAAACATTATCTAAAGGGTGGATGTCAAGTCATATGGAAAGAAGACTATGAAAATAAACTTTAATTTGATATTGTTCATGCAATGTAGATGCCAGTTTTGGAAATAAATATCTTGATTGTGGTTAGGTATTTTTCTTTAAGTAGAACTCTTTTAACCTGAAATCTTATAAAAGAATTTGTGGAATATTATACATTCGATGTGCGTTATTGTATATATGACATTAGCCTAGTTCTTAGACTAAGAGAGACTAAACCCCATCTTTTCTATCCTACACCCTCCTCAACTTTGGTGACCAATTCCGATTGAACCAGTCTCTTACTTAAGTGGCAAAAGATGATAACAACTGAGCAAGCATTTGAAAAATTGTTACTTTAGTTGATTGGCACTTCTTCCAAACAGCTTACGTGAAAGAGGTCAATGATTCCAATCTTGAGTAATTCTTTTATTTTTTCAAAAAAAAAAAAAAAGCTTAAAAGGAGCCACATTAGTGTAATCCAACTCTAAATATGTTGGCCTTAGAGACCAGCTTCCAACAAATGGATGCAGATATTTTGGTTTGCCTATTTATATGCTCTGTTTGTTAGATACGTTAAAGAATGCCATTAAAAGGCTCAGGATGGAGAAGAAGGAAAACAAAACTGCTGGATTCCTAAAAGGTATGGAACTGATTCTAGATAGATCCGATGTCTCAAAAGATGATGATTTTTAACTAGGTCCTACTGGTGTAGAACATCATTCCAATCTCATGAGTGTGAGACTTGAGAAGCAAAGAATGATCAATCATATGGACCGAGGTGGCTCCTATTATTTTTAGGAATATTTTGTTTTATTAAATGTATTTATATTAGACTAGCATGATCAAACTAGTTTTATACAAAAAAAATAAATAAAAAAGTGAAAAAGACTAAAAACCAAAACCAACTCAAGTGATCCATCATCTGTTGAATATATATATATATATGGGATCATAAGTGAACATTAGATGCCAATCCATGGACTTAATTTTTTTAAACTTGCGCATCCGCAGGAGAAATCGAGGAATTTTTAACTTGGGCATAAACAAAAGAAATTGAGGACCCAGCTGCCTTAAATTCAATGAAGAAAGAGCTAGTTTCATGAAAGAGGAACTTAATATGACCATGATGTCATTACTCATTATCGGAATACCTCAAACAATAAAAGCTTGAAGAAACATTGCACGACGCATGCCCGGGTCTCTGCAAATTTGCTTGGCTAAGCTAAATTATCTTAAATAATTCTTGCTGGAGGGTCAAGTGGGTAACATAATGGACTGGACCTAGATACGACCCAAATCTGTACATGAAAGGCTTATGAAAATAAGATACATTGTGGATTGAGATCATCACACCCCAACCCATCATTCAAATTGGCATGCAACAAGTTATGATATCAAGGCTTAAATTTAAGATTTATAGAAAATTTAAGAATGGACTTAGAGCCCTAATCAATCAATCAGCAAGTACCCACTTTTGAATTGACTAAAGTGAGCAGAACCCCAAAAGAAAGGATCATAATTTTGTAGCCCATTGTTATACTGTAACTCATCTCCGCTAACCTCTAGCATTCATACATGGAGAAGAATAACAATCTTATACCAAACGTCAACTCAAATAGACCGAATGGATTAAGCATACTTTTAGCCAATGTCTTTTTGATGATAATACTTTTAGCAAATGTCATGCTGTAACGGGCGGAAGAAGTAATTCATAGAAATATTTGGATGCGGCTTATTAAATCCCGTAGATAATAAGTTTTGCAATGCATTCTTTTCGAGAATATGTAATCCGTAAACTATCCATCATCTCTTTTCTGCTGCTTCTCACCCCTTCCTCAAAATTTGATGATTTCTTTTTGCTCTATTTCACAGGTTCCTTATGGTGTGTGTCTATATATATATATATATGGCTTCCTATGGGACCAGTCCAAATGAGCTGGCCCAACCTAAGCATTCGTTTAGATAGTAGATAGATAGACAGATAAATAAATGAATCTATTTATATATATTAAAACAAGAGCTTTCACCATCTTTCGTCATGTATTTTGCCTTCATTTGACCCGTGGCTCCCTCCTCTGCTACTCCAGTCTCTCCTGCCTACTACATTCGATCTAAGCCTCCCATCCGATTGGGACTCCAGAGAATAAAAAAACCCCCAGCCATTGTCTGAGTTTTCCTATTCCGTTACGCTAAGCCTCCCATCCGATTGGGACTCCAGAGAATGAAAAAACCCCCAGCCACTGTCTGAGTTTTCCTATTCCGTTACGCTAAGCCTCCCATCCGATTGAAACTCCTGAGGATGGAAAAATCCCTGCCATCGTCTAAGCTTCCCCCAATCTCCATAGAGAGAGATAGAGAGAGAGGAGCGAGGGTTTCCGATGGCATCTCTTTGTAAGGCCAAGGGGTTCTCCTCCTCTTCTTACTGACTTCGCTTCTCTGGATATTTGCAGAACGAGTTCATAAGCGACAAAATCATTGTTTCAGTGCATCTATTTGATATTTCATATAGGATCATATAATAGAAAAATTTAGATTACGTTTGGTAGTTGACAATCATTCAAATTGTCGATAATTTAAAATAGGTTCATTAGATTACTACATTTGGTATGTTTTTTGGATGGTAATTAATTTAGATTGCCTGGATAATCTAGATTGCCTTTTAAGATGCAATTCAGATTACCTAAGATAAGGGTGGCTATTCATATTACTACTTCTTTGGTAATCTTGTAATAAAAAATTTGGATAAAATTATCTCACAAAAAAATCATAAAAAACTCATCGCTCAATCCCCCTCCTCCAGTGCCACATGCAGCTCCTTTATATAAATTTATATATATTATTATTATTTATATATAAGTATATAAATATATATATTTACATATTTATATATTATTATATATAAAAACTATGGCTCGTCTCTCTCTCTCTCTCTATATTATTTATATATATATATAAATATTTATATTATACATATATAAATATATATTTATATTTATAATATATATATTTATATATTTATATAATAATATATAAATATATTTATATATTATATATAAATATATATACTTATATTTATATTTTTACATATTTACATATTATCATATATAAAAACCATGACTCCTCTCTATATATATTATTATTATTTATATATATAAATATATTTATATTATATATGTATATTTATATAATAATTACATATATATTTTTACATATTTATATATTATTATATACATAAACTATGTATATAGTATTTGTTGGGGATAAACCCCGCTCCTACCGAAGTCTAGTTCGATGCTCAGCCTAATGCAACCAGTAGCCATGGAAGAGCTTCAGCAGACGGGTCTTAGTCAAACCCTTACAGTTGGCCGAACTACTTAGCGGCCGAGCTCCTTGGACTTCCAGCAGCCGGGCTTTAGCCGAACCCCCAGCGGTCGAGCTTTTTTGAACCCGTTCAGTCGATCGATCTACTTAGCGGCCGAGCTCCTTCGGACTTCTCAGCTATCGAGCTCCTTCGAACTTCCAACATCTGGACCGAACTTCTTCAGCCGGCCGAACTACTTAGCGGTCGAGCTACTTGGACTCCCAGCAGTCGGACTTTAGCCGAACTCAACTACCAAGCTTCAGTCAGACTCCCACAAGAGCCGAACTCTCTCCGCGTCGTTCCAGCCAGGTGCCTGCAGGAGCCGAACTCCCTCTAAGCTTTCTCTCCGATCGAATTTCTTCAGGGGCCAGACTTCTCACCGATCGAGCTCCTACCGAACTCCCCAACGGCCGAGTCTTAGCCGCTCACCTCCAACCAGATGCTTACGAAAGTCGAACTCCTTCCAAGCTTCCTCTTCAGAAGTTCGAACTCCTCCGAAATGGACATACATTGAAGCCCTTCAATCCTTCAGTATCGAGATAACTACAGCCATCACCATCAGTCCGTCGTAAGTGACAGCAACCCGCTATCAGGCGGTGATGGTTGTCACCATCAATCCACTGCAGATGGCACCTTTTCGTGAGACTGACTCCATCGGACCTCGAGCGGCCTGCCAGCACACGGCTATAGCTGTCATCATCAAGCTCCGCTATAAAAAGGATCCTCCAAATATGCAATCTCTAATATCTGATCTCTAAGCTCTCCTCTTCTTCTCTAAGCTCCGAAACTCATTTTCGAACACTCCATTCCTGTTGATCAGAGCTGACTTGATCGTCGGAGGGTCCTATCGGAGCCACCCCCACTGGCTCCGAATGAAACTTTATTTTGCAGGTCTCCGACAGCGACCTCATTGGCCTCCACTCTAGCGGATTCCGATGACGATCAGATTCTGCGTCAACAGATTGGCGCTAGAGAAAAAGTCCGAACCTTCGAGGTTTTCTTATTCTTAAAGGAGTGCTCGACGATGATTTTTCTCTTTCCTCTTCGGAGATCTCTCTTTTCTCTTCCGAAGAGAAAATACCTCTCAGGAGAGCTTCGACTCGGCGCTCGACGACCTCCATAGTCCGATCCCATCCAGATCCGTCTGTTTCTGCTTCAGTCCCGGCAGCTCAGGTTCCATCTGTACCCATGGTGGATGTGAAGTAGTTCAACCTTCCGATAGGTCCATGGCCTCACAGAGGCATTGCAGGCCATACAGCAGCCCCCGATGGCGACCCTACCAGAAAACCCACCATCGGAATGTCGAAAATTGGTTCCAACAAAGAGTACCAGGGCCAACATACCCATCGCCCTAAGGAAGGAGAAACGGAGAGCAGTTTTCCTGCAGAAGGGGAACGAAGTTCGGCAGCGTAAGCGAGACCGAACCCCCCCTCGAGCCCGTCATCGAGGAAGCCCCGATAGAGGGGTATGAACATCCCCGAGAGAATATTTTGCAAGGAGGCGCAATGAAGTTCGGCCGCATCCAAGGAGGCGGAATGAAGTTCGGCCACGTCCACGACCTCCCCAGCGCAAGCGAGGCCGAACTTTCCTCGAAGCTCATCATCAAGGAAGCTCCAACAAAGGGGCATGAAGTTCTCCTGCGGAAGATTTCATGAAAAAGAGAAATAAAATTCGGCGCAAGCGAGGTCGAACTCTCCCTCGAGCCAGTCATCGAGGAAGCCCCGACAGAGGGGCATGAACATCCTCGGAAGAAGGTTTTCCAAGGAGGCGCAATGAAGTTCGGCCATGTCCAAGGAGGAGGAATGAAGTCCAACACAAGCGAGGCCGAACTTCACCTCGAGCTCACCACCAAGAAAGCCCCAACAAAAGAATATGAAGTCCTCCCAACGAAAGCTTCACAAGAGGGCGGAGTGAAGTTCGACGCAAGCAAGACCGAACTTTTCCTCGAGTATGTCATCAACGAAACCCCCTACAAAGGATTCACAGGAGGTAGAATGAAGTTTGGGCGAGCAAAGCCGAGCTCTCCCTCGAGCTCGTCGTCAAGAAAGTTCGGACAAAAGAAGCAGAAAGTTCTCCCGTGGAAGCTTTCGCAGAAAAGCGGAACAAAGTTTGGCATGAGCAAAGTCGAGCTCCCCCTCAAGCTCGTTGTCAAGGAAGTTCGGACAAAAGAAGCAGGAAGTTCTCCCGCGAAAGCTTTCACGGAAAAGCAGAACGAAGTTCGGCGCAAGCAAAGCCGAGCTCCTCCTCGAGCTCGTCGTCAAGGAAGTTCGGACAAAAGAAGTAGGAAGTTCTCCCGCGGAGGATCTCATAGGAAAGCGGAATGAAGTTCGGCAGCGCAAGGAAAGCCGAGCTCCCCCTCGAGCTCGTCGTCAAGGAAGTCCAGACAAAAGAAGCAGAAAGTTCGGTGCAAGCGAGGGCGGAACGAAGTTCTCCTACGGAATGAAGTTCGATGCAAGTGAGGCCGAACTCCATCTCGAAGCTCATCATTCGAGGAAGCCCCGACAAAGGGGCATGAAGTCCTCCTACGGAAGCTTTCGTGGGAAAGCGGAATGAAGTTCGGTGCAGATGAGGGCGGAACGAAGTTCTCCTGCGAAATGAAGTTCGACGCAAGTGAGGCCGAACTCCACCTCGAAGCTCATCATCGGAATGAAGTTCGGCGCAAGTGAGGTCGAACTCCCCCCTCAAGCCTCATCATCGAAATGAAGTTCGGCGCAAGTGAGGCCGAACTCCCACTCGGATATGTCACTAAGGAAGCCCCCTACAAAGATTTCACAGGAGGTGAGATGAAGTTCGGCCGCGCTCACGACCGCCCTAGGGCAAGCGAGGACTCCCTCTCGAGTATGACTCCAAGGAAGCCCCAATAAAGGGGCATGAAGTTCTTCCGTAGGTTTCACAAAAGGACAGAATGAAGTTCGGCTGCGCTTACGACCTCCACAGCGCAAGGCCCGAACTTTTTGAGCTCGCCACCAAGGAATTTCTGATAGAAGGGTGCGAAGAAGTCCTCCTCCTGAAAGGTTTCACGACTGCGCTCCCCTCAATGCTCCTCGAACTCAAATTCTCACGGAAGTTAAGAACCAGCTGCCAAGACCAGAAGGGTTACGGTCTTGTCTACCATCGTAAGTACTGCTTCTACCATCACAACCACGGCCACGACACTGAGGAATACATGCAGCTCCGAGACAAAATTGAGGAGCTTGTCAGAAAGGGGCGGTCGGATAAATTCCTTCGACGCCAGCCAGAAATGGCAATGAGAAGATCGGCCAAGGATGCTGCCGTAACCAGAAACGATAAGGTCGGCCACCTTATGGCATCATCAACGTTATTCCGGAGAGGAGCTTGGTACATCGGCGATTCATCATCTCCCAGCGACAAAGCTAAGAGCTTGCTCCAAATTAAGAAGGCCAGCATGAGATAGAGGAAGTCGTCTGGCTTGAGACTTACTATCGGAGAGAAGCTGGAGGAGCAACGCCCCCACGACCCTGAAACGGGGATGTGCTGCCCGTAACTTTCCTTCGGTAAAATTCTTTCTTTCCAATAATATTGTTTCTGAATGCAAAAACTATGCAATGACAGGGAAGAAGCAGTCAATAGTCGCCGTGTTAGGAACAGGAGGAAGACCTCATCCTAACATGAGCAGATCAAAGACCATCAACCTCAGCCAGAGATAAGATATCTCCCGAGCGATCCTGGACAACCTTGACTAGAGATAAGATCACTTTCGAGCGAAGGCCTCGTTCACCTTAGACGAGATGGAGGGAGACGGACGACGGTCCGAATGTGCCCCCACAGCCCATTAGAAACAGGAGGAGAACCTCGTCCTAACGCGAGCAAAGTTGAAGGCCTCATTCACAAAGGACGGGATGGGGAGAGAGGCACGGACGACGGTCCGTATGTGCCCCCACAGCCCATCAGGAATAGGAGGAGAATCTCGTCCTAACGTGAGCAAAGTCGAAAGCCTCGTTCACCTTAGACGAGATGGGAAAAGATGGACGACAGTCCGAATGTGCCCCCATAACCCGTTAGGAATAGAAGGAGAACATCATCCTAACGCGAGCAAAGTCGAAGGCCTCATTCACAAAGGACGAGATGGGAGGAGAGGCGCGGATAATGGTCCGTATGTGCCCCCACAGCCCATTAGAAATAGGAGGAGGATCTCGTTCTAACGCGAGCAAAGTTGAAGGCCTCATTCTCAAAGGACGAGATGGGGAGAGAGGCACGGATGACGGTCCATATGTACCCCCACAGTCCGTTAGGAATAGGAGGAGAACCTCGTCCTAACGCGAGCAAAGTCGAAGGCTTCGTTCACAAAGGATGAGATGGAGGGAGAGGCGTGGACAATGGTCCGTATGTGCCCCCACAGCCCGTTAGGAATAGAAGGAGGACCTCATCCTAATATGAGCAAAGTCGAAGACCTCATTCTCAAAGAATGAGATGGAGGGAGAGGCACGGACAACGGTCCGTATGTGCCCCCACAGCCCGTTAGGAATAGGAGGAGAATCTCATCCTAACGCGAGCAAAGTCGAAGGCCTCATTCACCTTAGACGAGACGGAGGGAGATGGACGACGGTCCGAATGTGCCCCCACAGCCCATTAGAAATAGAAGGAGAACCTCGTCCTAACGCAAGCACCCGCATCAACCTCGACCAAAGGAGATAAGATCTCCTTCGAGTGATCGGGCCAACCTCGACTGGAGAGCTTTAACTTCGACCTCGACTAGAGATAGGATCTCTTCCGAGCGACCGGGCCAACCTCGGTTGGAGAGATTCAGCTTCGACCTCGGCTAGAGATAGGATCTCTCCCGAGCGACCGTGTCAACCTCGGCTGGAGAGCTTCAACTTCAACCTCGATCAGAGAAGATCTCTTCCGAGCGATCGAGACAACCTCGGTCAGAGATAAGATCGAAGACAACCTCGTCCTAACGTGAGCGTCCGCATCAACCTCGGCCAAAGGAGATAAGATCTCCCCCAAGTGACCGGGCCAACCTCGGCTAGGGAGCTTTAACTTCGACCTCGGCTAGAGATAGGATCTCTTCCGAGCGCCCGTATTAACCTCGGTTATTAGAGACAATATCGCCTCCGAGGAGCTCAACCTCCGACTTCGATGGCAGCGGACGAGGCCTATCTCAACCTCGGTTGGAGATGGGATCTTCCTCGGATTTCAACTTCAATATCAACTTTAGCTGGAGATGAGATCTCCTCCGAGCTTCGATCTGAACTAGCACGGAGCCCAGAAGAAGACTTCGACAGTCGCCTTTCCTACACTCCCTTCCTTCGAGTTTCGAAGTCGAAAGTGGGGGGGCTAGTGTTGGGGATAAACCCCGCTCCTACCGAAGTCTAATTCGATGCTCATCCTAATGCAACCAGTAGCCATAGAAGAGCTTCAGCAGATGGGTCTTAGCCAAACCCTTATAGCTGGCCGAACTACTTAGCGGCCGAGCTCCTTGGACTTCCAGCAGTCGGGCTTTAGCCGAACCCCCAGCGGCCTAGCTTCTTCGAACCCGTTTAGCCGGTCGATCTACTTAGCGGCTGAGCTCCTTCGGACTCCTCAGCCGTCGAGCTCCTTCGGACTCCTAGCATCCGGACCGAATCCCTTCAGCCGATCGAACTACTTAGCGGTCGAGCTCCTTGGACTCCCAACAGCCGGGCTTTAGCTGAACTCAACCACCGAGCTTCAGTCAGACTCCCGCAAGAGCTGAACTCTCTCCGCGTCATTCCAGCCAGGCGCTTGCGGGAGCCGAACTCCCTCCAAGTTTCCTCTTCGACCGAATTTCTTCAGGGGCCGGACTTCTCACCGATCGAGCTCCTACCGAACTTCCCAGCAGTCGAGCCTTAGCCGCGTACCTCCAGCCAGACGCCTATGGGAGCCGAACTTCTTTCAAGCTTTCTCTTCAGGAGTCCGAATTCCTCCGAAATGGGCATACGTCGAAGTCCTTCAATCCTTCAGTATCGAGACAGCTGCAGCCATCACCATCAGTCCGTCGTAAGCGACAGCAATCCGCTATCAGACGGCGATGGCTGTCACCATCAACCCGCTGTAGACGACATCTTTTCGTGAGACTGACTCCGTCGGACCTCGAGTGGCCCGTCAGCACGCGGCTACAGCTGTCATCATCAAGCTCCACTATAAAAAGGACCCTCCAGATACGCAATCTCTAATCTCTGATCTCTAAGCTCTCTTCTTCTCCAAGCTTCGGAACTCATTCCCGAGCACTCCATTCCTGTTGGCCAGAGCTGACTTGATCGTCGGAGGGTTCTGCCGGAGCCACCCCCACCGGCTCCGGATGAGACTTTGTTTTGCAGGTCCCTGATGGCGACCTCATCGGCCTCCACTCCAGCGGATTCCGACGACGACCAGATTCTGCATCAACACTATTATATATAGATATATATAGATATATTATTTATATATATATATATATACACACACATACCGATAATTTGATTGTCCATACCAAACATATTAATTTAGATTTTTAATTATTTTACTATAATATTACCTACTTATATCAAATATAGTAATCAATATTATTAACAATTTGATGATGACAATCTATCTTTAAGATAATTTATATTATCTTTTAAGATTACCTGACGATGCACCGACCGTAATCTTAGAGATGAGAGGGGAAAAGAAAAACAAAATTCTATATGGAATCCTAAGAGGAATTGATTCTTAATAATTACATATATTCCATGTATCTTATTTATCAACTGTCTTCATCTTTTAGAGACTCTGAGAAGTAGATTTTAGCTACCCATACTTTTTTGTCAGAATGCATCACAAAGAAATTATATTTAATTTTTTCAGATATAGTTGAATGAGAGAGAAGTTAATGTGTTGTTGTATCGGTAGGTCTTTATTTATACATGTCTACCTTAATTAGAGTTCATGGAACAAGGCTGCACACTGATTTGCCGAGCCAGTCCAAGTGGAGTTCAGATGGTAGATGATACTTGGAATTCTCAAATAATAACTTCATTGTGGCTTCTCATTCTATCAAAAGCATTATGGACAAGCAATACAGGTGCACCATCACTTCGCTTCAAGGAGCAGTGTTCAAATCTGGAGGTGAAATTTGAATCTTGAAAATTTTCTTTGTTGATTGTAGGATTTGTGGAAGATTTATCTCTGAATGCTTTATTAATTCATTTCATCTGGTTCTTTGACTGTCTGGTCACATGGAGGCAAAGTTTCTGTAAGGGTTGAAGTTTTTCTTTCTTATCTTTCTTCTTCATATATTTATTGTTTCATTGCTATAAGAAATACACCGGCCATAAAGGTATTAAACTCATTTCTATGCTGTAGTTCCGTACAAACAATTCGATGCTTAGGCCTTACTAATGATTTGGTCCACAGCCTCAAGATTTTAACAAGTCACGACTCTTCCATTCATATGGTCAACATAAGTTAGGTGATAGATCACACAAGAAAGAAATGGTTCATTTATTGACATCTATATCATCAGATTAGTTCATATTTTGGACTGCAAGCCATTGTTTCTTCTGCAGAGATTGGTGGGCAGGTCTAATGCATCTGTAACCCGTGGCCCGTTAAAACCTGACTCCATTTTTATTCATGATGTTCTCCAATTCCCTGATGATATGCCATGAATGCTATAGCCTACGTGATAAAGTTCGCCTCTTTGTGATTTTTTCCGATCTTTCTACTTATATTCATTTAATAGATTAGAAATACGGATCGCCATCTAAAAGAATTTTTGTTTCCTTGATTTAGATTCAAGACCCTTTCAAATTATGATTTTAAATAAATAGCTGAAGACCAAAGTGATACTCTTGGAAATTCTGGATTCTGCAAGTTCCAAATGTCCGGAAGGGCTCAACTTTCATTTTGGAAGGTTTCAGTTTAGTATTATATTTCAAATGATAGTGCTGTTTGGTCTTGAATTCCCTAAAATATAATTGACTTAAATGATTTTTTTTCTTTCCATTTTTTTTTTATTACATTTTTTTTTTCTGAGATTCATGAGAAAGAAGAGCATCTAAGAGAGATTAGAGTAGTTTCTTAGGTTCCAATTGGTTTTTTTCGCAAGTATATAAAATTCTATGCAAGTTGTGGTGGCATGAGTCGGTTTCTTGAGGTTTTGAGAGCTTAATATTAGTAGCAAGCATAATATTTTGTGAGGTTAAGGATTTTTTATCAAAAAAAAATCTCCATCGGCTGCAAAATTTTCAATATATAGGGCTCTGCTCTCACGATAATAATATAGAGGCTACCTAATGAGGATCGTCGATGGGTGTCATTATTGATGGAGGCATGATAGAGATGATAAATGGAGGCCTCTATTTTAGTACAATTTTATTTGACATGTGTATCTTGCTTATCCTTATGGATAAATTAGAGGATGAGACGGCCTTGTAGATGGATTGTTGGCTAATCATATCCTTAAAAATAATATGGATCTCCAAAGTAGACTCGAGGCTTAAGTCGTAGATATATGAGTGAACATCGATATACATAATTCGGATAAGATCCTGACTTCTTAAGAGCCTCTTAAGCTCCATCATGACAACAAAAAGAAAGAAAAGAAAGAGAGCTCCAGAGACGAAGAGCAAGACACAGAAGAACAAATGCTAATACGAGAAAAGGGTGTGAGTTTTAGGAAGAACTAGGCTGCAAGAGATTCACGAAAAAATTTAAATTTAAAAAAAATAAAATAACTTATAAATATCTTATAATCTATATTATATATAAAAAATATTTTTTATTATTTTAATTATTTTTAAAATATAATAAAATAGATATTAATAAATAAATAAAATAAATTTTTAAAAAATAAATACTAATATAAGAAGAGGACGATAATCTTAGAGAAAGTTAGATCGTAAGAGATCCACTAAAAAAAATCTAAATTTTAAAAAATAAAATAAATTATAAATAATTTAAAATACATACTATATATAAAATATAATATTTTTATTATTTTAATTATTTTTAAAATATAATAAAATAAATATTAATAAATAAATAAAATAATATATATATTTTTTTAAAAAAAGATATCCCGGATTATAAGCTTGTGTTATTATATATTATTACCGTTATTTTTATTTTTTAATCTAACATCCGCGCCTTCCGGATTGAAAACCTAATTGCCCTAATCGCCTGTCGGATTCTCCCCTCCTCCTCTATCGAGTCTCGGCCTCTCCCGGTGTCAGCGGCGGCCGAAGGCTTCCATCTCTAGCGCTGTCGCGCCGATCGGTTGGTGGCATCGCGTTCCCCATCCTCTCTCTTGAGCGGTCACAGGTTCGGATATCTCTCCCGATTTCTCCCTCCTCTCGATTTTTACTCCCTCTAAATCGCTTGAATCTTGGCAGAGATCTTTCTCCTTTCTATGAGCTCATCTTTATGCGATGCGGAGCCTATCCCTCTTCTGATAAGATATGGTCGGATCAGGGGATGATTCAAAGGTGTAGCCTTTGTTTTTTTTTTTTTTTTTTTTTTGGGATTCTTTCTATCTTGATCGCCGTTCCTGTTTTTTCTTCTAAAGGACGTTAATTTCTTTTTTGTTCTTCCACTAAGGCAAACCCTAGAGGGCGTTAACTAGATAATTCGGAGGAAGCCAAGTATTCTTTTATGAGAAAGAAAAGTTTTTCTTTTTTTCTTTATCAACGATTTTCTTCTAATCTACTTCCTTATAAAGTTTTTCTTCTAATTTAGTTCCTTGTAAAGTTATGGGTTTGATTATCTTCGATTAGGGCAGGTTGCCATCAACTTTGTTGCATGATAACTGGATAGTGAAGAAATTTTTTCCCTTTTTTTGTCTCGTTGTTTCCTAGTCTTTTGATTTATTATGTTGTATATCAAATATTCATTATATTCTAATAGTCTGTTATTTTTATCTGTTCAGATACATCGTGGAAATGATATAAGGAGGAGGAGTTGGAGGAAGTTTGTATAATTATATATGTAAATATTATACCTTTTCATTTTGCTGGCAGTTACATTTCACCTGTAAGTCTTTTTTTCATCATTCTTCTCCTTCTTCTATATTGCCCCGCTATCATGACTTTGGGAACTTGTAGAGCAGAACAATGGATGATGAAAACCAATGCATCTTTCGTCATTCCAATACATACCTGATACCACATAAATCTATTGGGTTTTGACATATAAGTTGGGAGAATTATTATTGCCAAATGGTTTAGGTGGCAGGGGCAAATTGTGACAATGCATGCACATTAAGAGGAAGGCTGCCATCATCTAATTCTAGTTCATCGTGGGAAACCTCATTTTCATGCTCTCCTTGTCGCACCTGGTTTCTCCATTCTTTGCTTCTATGTGTAGTACTCGATCCGCCAGAGGTTCCCATGGCTAGGAATGCACTGCTCGTGATCACCATTCAATGCTCCTGCTGCCGATATACGAAGATTGCTTTTGCATGGGGATATTTGATATAGGTCCCAGTCCCACCTACCTAGGACAAGTATATACCAACCTAGGGATTTCAAAGTGCCTAGAAAAGAAAGATTTGGAAGGAATTAGACTAATTTGGGTGCAAAAAATATATCTAAATTAGAAATTGAGAAGAAAACTAATTGCCGTGTTGCTAATATGAGAGATTTTGCAAGGAAGGGAAGGTATCGGAACACCTTACCTTCCCTTAAAACCTCGAAAAAGAAAATAAAGGCTAGACTGGTATGCAGGAACTAAGCTAAATTATGCTAATATAGATAATTAAGTAGAAGAGAGAGAAACTGGAAGAAGAAATCTCCCATTTTTGGGGCATTGAACCATAGGTCCGACCCTTCTCCTACAAGCCCCATTGAGTCCTTCGCACACTCTAAGAATACAAAAGGCTATGAACTGCGACCTGACGCTTTAATATCAAGAAGTGTGCTCCTGCAAAAGCTTAAAGCTCCTTCTTTGAGACTTCGGCTGTTCCTTACTGATCGTTTGATGATTCCTGGTCACCTGGTGGGGGTTTATAGAAGATCTTTTGGGGAGGTCTAGAGCTCATGCATCCACTGTGGGACTAAGAGAATTGGTGAAAATTTTCCTAAAACTCATCAAAATTGGGTAAAAATCCAAGTAGAAATCAACTTGGGCAGTCGATTTGGGTAGAGGTTAGGATCCTACCAATGGTAGGGTCAGCTATGTCTGTATACAATCCACGCCAATTAGCTAGTCGTCGGTAGGCAATTGATGGTCAAGACCCACAATAAGTTGGTCCCTTCTAGAAACCAATGCCTTTGATGGTTGTCACATGGCATCAGCATGATGCTAATGGCAGGAGCATATCTTCAGTAGGGTATCAATGGTACAATATCATTGTTTGTTGACTCCAAGAATGTCTAGGGCCCTTTTTTCCTGTAAATTGAATGCTTTGCATGGGATGCAAGGTATGCCAAGGCCAAACTGTTTCATTGGATTGCGGAGGTCTGGGGGTTGTGAGTAGTGACACTTTTGGTCTGTTTTTGGGGTGTCAAGAGCTAAGTACCTACAGTTGTGATAAGACTTTTAGATCCTTTGTTTCCATTCAAGG
Organism: Cocos nucifera; assembly: GCA_006176705.1. Lineage (NCBI taxonomy): Eukaryota > Viridiplantae > Streptophyta > Magnoliopsida > Arecales > Arecaceae > Cocos > Cocos nucifera. The sequence continues at coordinate 228,175 of QRFJ01000077.1, forward strand.
AAAATGGCAGGTAAAAAAGGCATGCATGTTGCAAAACTTAGTGTATATGATTTTTGATAGAAATGTACAAATGGATAATTATATAATCCATGCTATCTGGCATAGGATTTTACAAATTCTACCATGTGATGGTTGAAATATATCTTGATGGTATGTTTGTCAGTGCGGTACTCCTTAGTGTAAAGCTATTAGATCTAAACTCAAGAGTAGCAATAAGCAACCCAACAAGGACTCGAGAATTTTTTTTATCATGACTCAACTCCTAGCCTATTTCTGTCAATTTGGCCTAACTTTTGGGATTTCAGTGACAATTAGTCAAATGTTGGAAAGGTAAAATGATAGTTGTGGGGCTCAGGGTCAATCTTATTACGATACTTGCAGCCTTCCATCGCATCGTATATCCCAGTATGCAAGTAGAAATTCAGCAGGCCTTATATCTATGCTTGTGTTCTTATATTTTCAATCCAATGTTGACTTCATATTGGGTATGGTAACGTCAAAGTATTCGAAGTTACCTTTTTAGCTTGCTTCCTACTAAACCAGATATACAATGCATATATTGTTTTTGAATTCTTACTTGTCTATAAACTTGATCTTCATCGGTTAATTAACAGTTGAGACATGGCTGCTGAAATCTCATAGTATTTTTCTAAGTTTGGTCCCATGAAGGCTAATGTCGTTACTGGAGGAGAAAGACTATCTGATTAGTTATTAAAGATTAAGAATTAAGCTCTTTTGCATGAAATTCATGGTGAATGATTTGGCAGTATGTGCTCTGTAGAGGATAAGATTTGGAGTACTGCCAATTGTGTAGTATTCATAGATGAGAATTGAGTGATGATTATTTATCAGATGATGATTATTTATTAGGTCTGCAAAAGGGCCTTGTCTGGACCAGGTTAAGCATGATGCAGATCTGACCCTATTTTCTTGTGGGTCATGATTTCAGAACTGAACCAAACCCACTGACCAACAAGGACAGAGTAAATCAGGTCCATGGAAAGTATTTTAGACCCATCTAGTCCCGGTTGAGCAATATCTAAACCCAACACAATGTGTTTGAGATTGTGCTCAGTCTAGGTCTAGATCCATTGAAAGATAAAGAGAAGTATATTTTTGTAGAAGAAAGACTAATATTGATATGAATAACAAGTGAAGAAAATTGAAAAAAAGGTTGTTAGTGTTGAAGAAAGACTAGGAATATTTGAGACTTTGTTCACTCCAAGTCTTGGTCCATTGCAAGATGAAGGGAAAGTATATTATTTCATCCATGCCCAGAAGAAAGACTAGTGGTGACATGACTAATGAGTGGATAAAACTAAAAAGGGTGTTGGTGCTACCATTAATATCATCAAAAACAATGCATTTCAACCTTAATTGAGGCTCCAACCTGCAACTAAATAGCCATAATACCCACTCTATATACTCAAACATGGCTATGGGGTGAGCAATGAAGGGTTTAGGGGTTTCAACATCATGAGAGTTTTGGCTGAAAATGAAGCACGTGAGGATATGATTATTTTAGACCTGTTTAATCCATGGGTTGGTTAGGAATAAACTGACCCAGATCTGACATGGTTTTATGAAAGGACCATATTTTACACCAACTCTGACTCATGGGAAGATCAGATTTCCAGTCCTGACCTGGTCTAGTCATGGGTTGACCCAACCAATTTGAATGTTACTGTCTATGTGTGATCTCATTCATTGCTTTATATACACATCTGATGAATTGGATTGCTAGATGATAATTAATTACACTTTTTGTGCCAGTGGCAAATGCTTCTATATATCACAACCATTTGCCCTTAAATCTATGGGTTTATTTTTTAAGCATTTTTCTCTCATCTTTTAGAAAAGTTGCATTGCTAGATGATTATTAAGTACACTTTGCGAGCCAAATATAAGCACTTCTATATATCGTAACTATTTGCCCTTAAATCTATCGTTTCACTTTTTGAGGATTTCTCTCCTCTTTTAGAAAAAATTTGTAATGGTTTTTAAGCCCCATGATCATTTGTTTATAAGTTGGGTTGGAGATTCTGAAAGTTGGATACAAAGTATAATTACATGACCATCATATGCTTTAGGTGTGGGAAGGTAGATTTTGGGCATTGTTTTATATCTTTTATTTATTATTCTTCTTATTACTCCCCATATGTTTGTGCTTGCCACGTAAATATCATATTATTTGAATCTACTATAAAGTACCTTGGTTCTGGATCTTTTGTATCCATGATTTGTGTAACTCTTGTACGTTGATTACCAATATATTAGGGTTCATTCAAAATGGAAGGCAAACATTACAGTGGCAGACAGGAAGCATATTTTCAAGAACGACAAAGAGATAGGGAAGAGGTAAGCTTCCTTTGCTTTCCTATAGTTTTGTGACTTGAGTAAGAGATGTTTTTGGTCTGCATGCTTGATCCTGACAATTAAGAGCCTCCTCCCTGAGGTAGTTTTAATGTTCAGTTCTCCATTGATTCAAATTGGCTATGGTTTGTTTTAGAAATTATTTTTCTTTTTTGCTTATAGTTTGGTTTGTAGACATAATTATCAGTGTATTTGGACTCATAGGTTATATTGGTCATGTGCAAGGATTGCTGACTCGGAACCAGACCCCATGTCGGCTGGCTGGTGATACGAGTTGGTATGTCCCCATAGTGGGCCCGAACCAATACAAAAATGAGGGATGAATCGGAGAGGAAAAGGGAGAGAGAGGGGATGGAGGGAGGGAAAGAAATGCTGGCGGTGGCCACTAGAGGAGGGCCACCAAGGCCTCTCGGGCTCTGCAGTTCTCCGGGAGAGAAAATGAGAGTAGAGCCACCGAGGCCTCCCGAGCTCTATAGTTCTCTGGGAGAGAATGAGAGTAGAGATAGATAGATAGAGAAAGAGGGGGAGGGAGGGAAGAAGAAGAAGGAAAAGGCGGTGGGGAGGCTGTCGGATGGCTAAAAAATGTCCTACTATTGCTGCAGGTTCGAAATAAGGGTGATGCCTCTGTTTCATGCATTTTTTAAAAAATACAATAAATAGTGAAGCTGAGTTCAATATTTATCATCTTTTTTTTAAAAAAATAATGAAACAAGGGCGTCCCTCCTGTTTCGAGCTTGCGGCAGCCATGACAGCCCTCCGATGGCCTCTCTACCCCCTTTCCCTCGTTCCTCTCCCCCCCTCCTTCCTCATATCTCGTGGACTGCAAAGCTTCAGAAGCCTCGGTGGTCCTCTGGTGGCTTCACCGGGCCACCACCGGCCTTTCCATCTCGTTCTCTTCCCTCCTCTTTTTCTCTCTTTCTTTCTTCCTTGCCCTATTTTCGTCGGCATTTCCGAATCGAATGCCCGAACTGCGTTGGTTAGCTGCCAGTATGGTTCAGTATGCCCCAAACTGCCCCATTCGGGCTGGTTCGGCAAACCCTAATCATGTGCTTTTTTTTTTCTGCACACATGTTTTCTGTTCTTGACATATCTATGCTTCTCTATCCTGTTTCTGAATTAAGATATATAGATATTCATTTGAGTTTGCCTTGGTTATGTTGTTTGCCGCTGCAGGCATATTCTAATTCCCTTGTTGAGGAATCAGGGGATGATTTTCGTTTGCCAATTGATCACCGTCCTACAGAGAACCTTGATATAGAAAACTTGGAACAAGCATCTCTGGATACACAACTCACGTCATCTAACATAGGTTTTAAGCTTCTGCAGAAAATGGGATGGAAAGGCAAGGGTCTCGGCAAAGATGAGCAAGGTATTTTCTTCATTATGTCAATAACTGCTGTTAGTTGTCATCATTTCTTAATACAATCTTTGCTTGCTTTTAGTTTTCTTGTTCTGTTTTCCTGTGTTTATTTTTCCTGTTGCAATAAATTGTGTACAATCTTGTCTTCAATTTTATTAAACACTTAGTTTTGTGATGTGCCTTTGATAATCTTTGCCCGCTTTATTGGACAATGGCTTGGGTTTGTGCCTGCTTTTTCATGTTACGGAAATATAGGGTGTATTCTACTGGTGCACACTATATTTTCTCTGATTTGTTTACCTGAATTAACCCCCTTTTTTGGTTGTGTTAATGGTCCATATCATTTTTGTTGTGGATATGCAGGCATAATTGAGCCAATAAAAACTGGTATAAGGGACTCAAAATTAGGTGTGGGTAAACAAGAGCAAGATGATTTTTTTACAGCTGAAGAAAATGTGCAACGGAGGAAACTTGATATTGAATTAGAGGAGACTGAGGAACTTGTAAAGAAGCGTGAGGTATGTCTTTAGATGCTCTTCACCATTGCCATTATTTGATGCTTTGGGGTTGATGCTTGACATTTTCAAAACCTACATCTAGTAGTAGGCAGCATATAGCATATATGCGTATCTTTTGACGGGAATGATATATCATAAGGGAGCTTTCAAGGGTCTTGAGAATTTCGTGCACTTTTTATTACCTGGTGGCTTCTACTGCCTGCTTCGTGCAAATGATGACAATCCAGGTCCTAGCAGTGCGTGAGCAGAAAATCCAAACTGAGGTGAAGGAAATAAAGAAGGTTTTCTTTTGTGATCTTTGCAACAAGCAGTACAAATTAGCAATGGAATTTGAGAGTCATCTGAGCTCATATGATCACAATCACAGAAAGGTAAGCCAATTTTAATTTAGATTTTTGTATCAAAATTTCAATCACAGAAAGGTAAGCCAATTTTAATTTAGATTTTTGTATCAAAATTTCCTTTCTGTAGTTGCTAGTTAAGAAACCATGTGACTGAAATTTCATATATATATATATATGTGTGTGTGTGTGTGTGTCGGTATTTATTTATTGATTATAGTAGTGCTTTTTTGCCAAAATGTGTACTGTATCAAGTTCAGCGATGTTCATACACAAACAGGACAGTGGACATGCCATGATATTGATATCAGGCAATCACCCTTCATATCAAGCGACTACAATGACTTTGGAATTTGTATATCTCATCCTCAAAATATTGAAATCAGTTCATTGGCCGTAGAAAGTGCTTTGATATCTAAGAGGAAATAATATGATATGGAAGTCTGATTTTTGGCATTTTTTTCTAGATCTATTTAGGATACCAAGTTTTCTTGAATTCCCACACTCTTCCTTTGTGCATGAATGTCTTCCAGTATTCCCTACATGAATCGTGCAAATCAAAGGCTATATTGCAGTTTTTGTTGACACTCCTATCTTTGCTTTGCATGTGCAGTGTAGAATATCCTTTGTTTTGCTCAGCTTGAGCATTTGCTTCGTGGTTTGCACAAGTAATTTATAGCTCTTTCAACCATTGTGATGAATTATCTAATTGCCATTCAAAATGATGATTGCTAATTGCTTCATAAGCTCTTGTTTCATTCTTCTGTCATGTTGTGTCATGTTGACCTATGAAGTATCCTATGGATTCTCCAGTTCCACTCATGAATAAGTTTAATACGTTTGCAAGCTGCAATCATAATAAGGCAGCTTATTTCAAAAATTTGTTATTTTCCTTATATTTGTTAGTATATCTCAAATTTCTTATTTTGTCATGCTAAACAATCTTGGTGCTAGTCTTTGCATATATGTTAAGAAAGGCATTTGGGTCTCGGGTTCATGACCTAATCCTGGTCCAATAACATGGTATCTTTTGTACAGAGGTTTAAAGAAATGAGAGAAATGCATGGGAGCAGCAGCCGCGATGAGAGGCAGAAACGTGAACAATTACGTCAAGAGAAGGAAATGGCAAGATTTGCCCAAATGTATCCATTTCTAGAAAAACATTTACAATGTTTTATGCAGGAAGATAATTTCTAAGTTTTATTGTAAAATCTATGACTTTGTCAATACAACTTATTCTACAATTTCCTTGATGCCATTTTAGGGCAGATGCTCATAAGCAGCAACAGCAGCAGCAACAGGAACAATTGGAAGTGTCAGCAGATACTGGTGCACCAAAGAGTGCTTCCAAACTTTTGGCTCCAGATCAGCGGCAGGCATTGAAGTTTGGCTTCTCTAGACCTGGTGCTTCCAAGGTTCGTTAAATTAGGTTTTAGGACGACTCATAAATAACCACCTTATGCTTCAAAAGAGGAATAAATTTGACACTTTCTATATTATAGCAATTATGTTATATGTGTAACACTATATGTATTTCATGTTTGTGACTTACAGATTGTTTGTCACTAATGTTTTCTCACTATTTTTTCCAAAAAGCATCCTGCTGCATCTTTTTCTGTGGTCTTATTACTGCTTAAAATGTATTTCACATGTCATTGCATGCTATAAGAGGAAACGGGATATATTATTTTCTGGTTGCAGCTTCCAGATTGCTGTTTTTGTTTTTGTTTTTTTTTTTTCCTTCTAAACATAATGTGACTTTTCTATGGGCTTACCAGTGTCCTCATTACAGTGCACATATTCCTTTTTTGGTGATAACTTAATTGTAATTTTCATCAGTACTAGATTGTAGGATTTTACATAAATTGTACCATTGCTGACCCTTGAATAATGTAAAATTCTGTAATAAACTGGACTTTTTAGATGTTAATAAACTATTTTGTGAGAGGTTTTGACAAATTAATTATTATGAAAAATTTGGACGTAAGATTATGAAAAATATGGGAATCTTTATATGCCATTAAGATCCCATAACTTCTAGGAAATATATTCTTAATATTCTTCTAGATTGGTTTAGAATACTTTTGCAAATCTCTCTCTTTAAGATAATTCTATGAAATCTCTGGAAATGTGCATTCAATTTTGTCACCTCTGTGATGCACTTCCTCGAGTCTCTGAGCATGCCCCAAAGTGTCTCGAACTTTATTCTCATGGTACTTTCATGAATATACCTTCTGTCCTGGGTCTTTCTGTGCTTGAACTTGAAATGCTTCAAAAAATGCTTGGACTGAAAAAACACGTTGAGGAGTGCGAAAATGTAATGCACTTTTTTAAAGATATCATAGAAATAGAGGAGGGATCTTTGAAATATCTAGAAATGTCACAGAGAAGATTTAGGTAAGTTGTAAAAGAAATACATGTATTTATCTGGTTGTATTTTTAAGAACTATTTAAGAAGCATATTAAAGTGTTCCACTCACTGGAAATTATGGGAAATTAGACTTTGTGTTAGCCCTTTCTAGATTGAGAACTCCGGAAGATTTTAAGGTTGAGGGTGCCTATAGGTAGTGCCCCAGTGGGTGGGCATTATCTTGTAGTTCAGTAGAGGAGTGCTCTACCATTATTTTACATCTGACATGTTAGTGCATTTCCTTTTCGTGAAATGCTTCTTTTGTGCCTTACTCGTTTACAAACTTGCATCACTATCTCAAACTTTTCTTATTTCAACTTCCATCAAACTACCATATCCTTCTATTTCAACTTACTATCTCAAGCCAGAGTTTGTTGAAACCAATACTATTCCACCTACACCATTCCAACCAACAATGGAGATGGTCATCCGTCAATGCAATTCTGAACTCAATGTGGTAGTCTTCAAAGGTTAGAACTCATTGACTCTCTCTCCTTTTCTTTGTTCTTTTCTTCTTTCCTTTTGGAGATACCATTGTGCATAATTTTTGCAGGCAGTTGAACCTGCTTTTTTTTTTTTTTTAAAAAAAAAGGAAAGAAAATCTGAAAAGTGCGGGATCTGTCAATGCCTCTGACAATAATTTTTGGTAAAATAGTTGTCTTATCAGTTTTTAAACAATGATGTTTTATCTAAAGTGGATTATTAAAAGCTTGCATGGCTTTTTTGCCAAAAGAAAATCTAAAGGCATTTGATGCCTCGGGGCAGTCCAGATGAGAATTTTCATTAGTCCTATCATACAGTATAATGGAGAAAGTTTGAAAAGAACAAAGTATTTATTAATTTTTCCACTTGCCATTTGAGCTGGACACAGTTTCTAGTAACTTATGTTTTGTTCTCCATGGTAGCGTGCGGAATGGCTGTAGGTTTTGGACAGTGAGTTCATTATGTAGTGGAATTTTTCATTATGTTGCTTTATAATTTTGTTTTTTTTTTTTTCCTGTTCCTAGTCAATAACTTTATGGAGGGTGTAACATCATTATCAACTGTTTATCTTAATGTCATGTTGATGCGGAATGTGCAACTTGCTTTTGTAGCTGTAATTTTGTTATTTACCAAATTTTCAAATATGTTTAATCTCTCAGGATATTTATTGTTATTTACTATTTTTTTACCAGAAGACTTCTACTGGTGGCATCGGCAAGAAACCAAAAATAGCTGTATCCTCAGTCTTTGGCAATGATAGCGATGATGAGTCATAACCCCTTTCTTTAAGGCTGCCCATTCACCATGTACCATTGGAATAGGGAACTTTAATCTTCTGATGAATGATGTAATGAAACTTTTTATTTTGTCTCGAGTTCTGTATATTAAGATCCTGCCATTTATGATTGGCTCTTATGTTAAGCTTGTTGAATGGTCTGAACTGTTGATTTATCTGTATCGGTGAACAATGAGACATACATTTTGAGCACATAACATGCTCCGTTGTGTTATCTCATGGACTATTGCATATGGCTTGTTAAACATCTCATTGGGTGACATACAATTTGCTGGAGGGCAAGGCTTATCAGTTCTGTTGTGCAGCCTCTTCTACTGATGGACGGAGCAAAAGATTTTAGATTATTGCGGTGGGGAATTAAAAGGCAGGATCTTGTATATTTTGGTGCTTAGATATCTTTATGGCTCATTTATTCGAAAAAGGCCTGCTATCAGCCTACTGGTCTTACAAGTAATGACGGAATATTAGAATTGTTTGTCTAAAAGATGATGTTCTGTCTTTACTCATGCCATTATAATAAAAACTGATGGGAGGGAATTTCTCTTATTAATTTCCAGACATCTCAGTAAGTTTTCTCCACTTATGTCCAGTGTGTCATGGATTAGAGACCATGATGCAACCGTTGAGATCGATCAGAATTTGTAGTCTGATATTCGGTTGATGCTTGTTCTGACAGCACCTAGTGGGAACCGGCCAAGCCCACTTTTTATAATTGCCTGTGGAAATAAAAAGTAGCAATAGTCCATAGCTGGCTGAGATCTTTTAATATGGTGGAAGGTCAGAAGCACCTCGTGGGGTGTTTGCGTGGTATGTACTTGTTTTATGCTTATTTTTTACGAAGTTTGAAAAGTTCTGCTGTGACGCGTGGTGATCTGAACTGTTGGTTTTGAAGTCTCACCATCGTGATTGCTGATGAGTTTTGACCGTCAATAGCCTAGGCGGTTGTATCCCAGTTAGAAGACTATGCCGTACAGAAAGTTTAACGGCACGCGTTGGAATAATTTTTCAGTATCTTTTTCCAAGTTGGTACCGGGACAGCACCGAATTGTTTAGCTCGGTTCGTAAGCTTTGATTTTTCAGAGACGTCAGGGGGTTGCCCAGTAGCCTTGCCCATCGTACGTGGCTACTTGCTATGTGCATCAATCTTGCAACTTTTTATTTATTTATTTATTTGTATATGTATCAAGGATTCGAGGCTGGATGTGGACTCTTGCTGGTTGGACAATTCTGTTATGATCAGTCCACTCTCCTGTTCCAGTTTATCTGATTTGAAACGCGGTCGTGCCATTGCAGCTAATTGATTCCAGTGAGAGAACCTATAGGACTTTTCTTTCGGGTCACTCCCAGGGCTACAGGAGAAATTACATCTACGGGCATGGGAAAAGATTTCTCACCAAAGCTGAACGTTGGGCTGGCATGTAGGATCTAAAAACAAGGAGATTGAGTTTAATGCTTAAGAATCCAGCGAATTTGATACTACATATGGTCAAATATCATTTTTCAGGAACTTGGCAGATACATAAGTGATGGTTTTTGTTGGAGATAAATTTTGCTTCCATCGAAGTCTAGTTCGATGCTCAATCTAATGCAACCAGTAGCCATGAAAGAGCTTCAGCAGACGGATCTTAGCCAAATCCTTACGGTCGATCGAACTGCTCAGCCAGTCGAGCTCCTTCGGACTCTCAGCAGTCGAACTCCTCAGCGGTCATCCCTCGACTGAACTTCTCAGCGAACCCCTCGACGGTCGTCCCCCGGCCGGACTTCTCAGCGACCGAACTCCTTCCAAACTCCCAGCGGTCGAGCCTTAGCCGCACTCCTCCAGCCAGATGCTTACGAGAGCCGAACTCTCCTCCAAGCTTTCTCTTCGGTCGAACTTCTTCGGGAGCTGGACTTATCCCAGACATCCTTCGGACGGACTTTCTTCAGGAGCCGGACTCCTCCCAGACACCCCTTCGGCCGACCGAGCTCCTACCGAACTCTCAAGCATCCAAGCCTCAGCCGAAGTCCAACAGCCGGTCGAACTCTCAAACGGCCGAGCTTCGGAGCGGCCGAACCTTCAGCGGCGAGCCTTAGCTGCATACCTCCAGCCAGACGCCCATGGGAGCCGAACTCCTTCCGAGCTTCCTCTTCAGGAGTCCGAACTCCTCCAAAATGGGCACACGTTGAAGGCCCTTCAACCCTTCATTCGGCTCCCGAGCGGCTCAGTATCAAGATAGCTGCAGCCATCACCATCAGTTCCGCCACAAGCGACAGCGATCCGCTATCAGGCGGCGATGGCGTTGTCACCATCAATCCGCTGCAGACGGTGCCTTCCCTTGGGACTGAGCTCCGCCGAACCTCGAGCGGTCCGCCAGCATGCGGCTGCAGCTGTCACCATCAAGCTCCGTCTATAAAAAGGACCCTCCAGATATGCTATCTCTTCTCTCTAAGCTCTAAGCTCTCTCTTCTCTTCTAAGCTCTGCGGAAATCATTCCGAGCACTCCATTCCTGTTGGCCAGAGCTGACTTGATCGTCGGAGGGTCCTGCCGGAGCCACCCCCCATCGGCTCCGGACGGGACTTTGTTTTGCAGATCCTCGGCGGCGACCTCATTGGCCTCCACTCCAGTCGGATCCGATGATGATCGATTTTTGCACCAACAGATTGGTGCTAGAGGAAGGGCCTGAACCTCCGAGGTTTTCTTATTCTTAAAGGAGTGCTCGGCGACGATTTCTCTCTTTCCCTCTCCGGAGATCTCTCTTCTTCCTCACTAGAGTTCTTTTTCCCGAAGAGAAAATTCCTCTCAGGAGAGCTTCAACTCGATGATCGGTGGCCTGCGCGCCAGGTCCATCTGCTCCCGTTTCAGCCCGTACAGCCCAGGTTCTATACGAAGCCACCGCAGACATGGAGCAGTTCGATCTTCTGATCGAGTTCGTAGCCCCACCGAGATGATGCTGACCGTGCGACAACCTCCTGCGGGGACTTTTGCCAGCAAACCCGCCATGAGGATGCGAGGAAACCGACCTTAAGGAAGAGCATTCGGGCATGCCAATCGCCCTAAGGAAGGAGAAACGGAGAGCAGAAGTTCTTCCATAGAAACGGAATGAAGTTCGGCCGCGTCCACGACCTCCATGAAGCGCAAGCAAGGCCGAACTCCCCTCGAAGCTCACCTATCGAGGAAGCTCCGACAAAGGGGCATGAAGTTCTCCCGCGGAAGGTTTCACGGAAAAGTGGAATGAAGTTCGGCGCAAGTGAGGTTGCCGAACTCCCCCTCGAGCTCGTCATCGAGGAAGCCCCGATAGAGGGGCATGAACTTCCCCCGTAGAAGGTTTCGCAAGAAGGCGAATGAAGTTCGACCGCGTCCACGACCTCCATGGCGCAAGCGAGGCCGAACTCCCCTCGAAGCTCATCATCAAGGAAGCCCTGACAAAGGGGCATGAAGTTCTTCCATGGAAGGTTTCGTGGGAAAGCGGAATGAACCTCAGCACAAGCGAGACCTAACTCTCCCTCGAAGCTCATCATCGGAATGAAGTTCGACGGTAGCAAGGTCGAACTCTCCCTCAAAGCTCATCATCGGAATGAAGTTCGGCACAAGTGAGGCTGAACTCCCACTCAAGTATGTCACCAAGGAAACCCCTACGAAGATTTCACGAGAGGTGAGATGAAGTTCGACCGCGCTCACGACCGCCCCAGGGCAAGCGAGGCCAAACTCCCTCTCGAGTATGACTCCAAGGAAGCCGGTAATGAAGTTCTCCCACAGGTTTCACAAGGAGACGGAATGAAGTTCGGCCGCGTCCACGATCTCCCCAACGCAAACAAGGCCCAAACTTTTCAAGCTCGCCACCAAGAAAGCTCCGACAGAAGGGCACGAAGAAGTCCTCCTTCCGAAAGATTCCGCGACTATGCCTCCCGCAATGCTCCTCGAACTCAAATTCTTATGAAAGTTAAGAACCGACTACCAAGGCCAGAAGGATTACGACCTCCTTTAGGCATACGCGACCGAAGCAAGTAATGCTTCGACCATTGCGACCACAGCTACGACACTGACGAATACATTCAGCTCCGAGATGAAATTGAGGAGCCCATCGAAAAGGGGCGGCTGGGTAAATTCCTCCGACGCCAGCCTGAAGCAGGAGAAGATCGGCCAAGAGCGCTGCCATAGCCAGAAAGGATAAGGAGGTAGGCCGTCTCACGGCGTCATCAACGTTACCCTTGGGAGGAGCTTGGTGCATCGGTGATCCGTCATCTTTCAGTGTCAAAGTCAAGAGAAGCATGCTCCAAATTAAGGAGGCCAGCATAAGATAGAAGAGGTCGTCCGACTTAGGACTTACTGCTGGAGAGAACCCTGAGGAACAACGCCCCCACGACCCTGAAATAGGAATATGCTGCGGATAACTTTTTCTCGGTAAAATTCTTTTTCTTTAATTATATACTATTTCTGGGTGCGAAAACTATGTGATAATAGGAAAAGAAGCAATTAATAGTCGTCGTGTTAGGAATAGGAGGAGAACCTCGTCCTAACATGGGCATGTCAAAGATCTTTAATCTCGATCGTAGGAGATAAGATCTCCTCCGAGGAAAGCACGGCTGTAGGAGATAAGATCTCCTCCGAGCGTCCGCATCAACCTCGACTACAGGAGACAAGATCTCCTCCGAGGAAACCTCAGCTGCAGGAGATAAGATCTCCCCCAAGGGTCCGGACCAACGTCGATAGCAGGAGATAAGATCTCCCCCGAGCATCCGAGCCAAGCTCGGCTAAAGGAGATAAGATCTTCTCCGAGTGCCCGAGCATCCGGGCCAAGCTTGGCCATTGGAGATAAGATCTCCCCCGAGTGCCCGCATCAACCTCGATCGAAGGAGATAAGATCTCCCCCAAGAAGCTTGCTGTAGGAGATAAGATCTGCCTGAGTGCCCGCATCAATCTCGACTGTAGGAGATTAAGTCTCCCCCGAGGAAAACCATGGCTGTAAGAGAAGATCTCCCAAGGGTCCGGGCAACGTGTAGCAAAGTAAGATCTCCCCCGAGCGTCGGGCCAGCTCGGCTGAAGGAGTAAGATCTCTTCCAAGTGTCCGCACAACCTCGACCGCAGGAGAATAAGATCTCCCATGAGAAAGCTCGACTGCAGGAGATAAGATCTCCTCCGAGCGTCCGGGCCAAGCTCGACTGCAGGAGATAAGATCTTCCGAGTTTCCGCATCAACCTCGACCGAGAATCTCCCCCGAGAAAAGCTCGACTGTAGGAGTAAGATCTCCCTGAGAAAGTTCGGCTGTAGAATAAAGATCTTCCTCGAGCGCCCGCCAACCTCAGCGCAGATAAGATCTCCCCCGAGGAAACCTCGCTGCAGGAGATAAGTCTCTCCAGATCTGGGCAACGTCGATGCAGGAGATAAGATCTCCCCGAGCACCGGGCCAAGCTCGGTTGAAGGAGATTAAGATCTCCCCCCGCATCTCGATCGCAGAAGATAAGATCTCCCTGTCGGCTGCAGGAGATAAGATTCGAGTGTCCGGGCCAAGAAGGGATAAGATTCCCCGGAAAGCTCGATTGCAGGAGATAAATCTCCCTCGAGTGCCCGCATCACCTCGACCAAAGAAGATAGATCTCTCCTGAGGAAAGCTCGTTGTAGGAGATAAGATCTCTCTCGAGGAAAGCTCGATTGTAGGAAAAGATCTCCTTCGAGCGTCTGCATCAACGCGACAGCGGAAGATAAGATCTCCCCGAGAAATCTCGACTGTAGGAGATAAGATCTCCCCCGAGGGTCGAGCCAACATCGGCGCAGGAGATAAGATCTCCTCCGAGCGTCCGGGCCAGCTCGATTGAAGGAGATAAGATCTCCCCCAAGTGTCCGCATCAACCTCGGCTGTAGGAGATAAGATCTCCTCCGAGGAAGCTCGACTGCAGAGATAAGATCTCTCCCGAGCGTCCGGACCAAGCTCGCCGAAGGAGATAAGATCTCCTCCGAGTGCCCGCTTCAACCTCGACTGCAGAAGATAAGATCTCCCCCGAGAAAAGCTGCTGCAGGAGATAAGATCTCCCCCGAGTCCCGCATCAACCTCGGCTATGGAGATAAGATCTCCAATGAGGAAAGCTCATTGTAGAAGATAAGATCTCCCCCGAGCGTCCGGCCAAGCTCGGTCAGGAGATAAGATCTCCTCCGAGTGGCCAATCTCGGCTGCAGGAGATAAGATCTCCCCTGAGAATACTCGACTGTAGAAAATAAGATCTCCCCCGAGCGCTCGCATCAACCTCGATCGAGCCAACCTCGGTCAGAGATAAGATCTCTTCCCGAGGAAAGCTCGATTACAGGAGATAAGATCTCCTCCGAGAAAATCTTGGCTGTAGGAGATAAGATCTCCCCCGAGTGCCCACATCACACTCGACTGCAGAAGATAAGATCTCTCTTGATCGACCAAGCCAACCTCGACCAGAGATCGGATCTCTTTCGAGCGCCCGTATTGACCTCGGCTGCAGGAGAGATCTCCTCCGAAGCAGTCTCGACTGTAGGAGACAATGTCGCCCCCGATGAAGCTCAACCTCCAACCTCGATCACAGAAGACGAGGCCTACCTCAACCTCGATTGGAGATGGGATCTCCCCTGGGCTTCAACTTCAACATCAACTTTAGCTAGAGATGAGATCTCCCCCAAGCTTTGACCTGAACCAGCATGGAGCCCAGAAGAAGACTTCGGCAGTCGCCTTTTCTGCACTCCCTTCCTTCAAGTTTCGAACTCGAGAGTGGGGGGGCTAGTGTTGGGGATAAACCCCGCTCCTGTCGAAGTCTAGTTTGATGCTCAGCCTAATGCAACAAGTAGCCACGGAAGAGCTTCAATAGACGAGTCTTAGCCGAACTCTTACGGCCGACCGAACTGCTCAGCCGGTTGAGCTCCTTCGGACTCCCAGTGGTCGAACTCCTCAACGGTCGTCCCTCGGCCGAACTTCTCGGCAAACCCCTCAGCGATCGTCCTCCGATCGAACTTCTAAGTGATCGAGCTCCTTCCGAACTTTCAGCGGTCGAGCCTTAGCTACACTCCTCCAGCCAGATGCTTTCGAGAGCCAAACTCTCCTCCAAGCTTCCTCTTCGATCGGACTTCTTCGGAAGCTGGACTCATCCCAGACATCCTTCAGACGAAATTCTTCAGGAGCCGGACTCCTCCCAGACACCTCCTTCGATCGACTGAGCTTCTACCGAACTCTCCTACGATCGAGCCTTAGCCGCACACCTCCAGTCAGACGCCTACAGGGGCCGAACTCCTTCCGAGCTTCCTCTTCAGGAGTTCGGACTCCTCCAAAATGGATACACGTTGAAGCCCTTTAATCCTTCATTCGATCCCGAGCGGTTTAGTATTAAGACAGCTGTAGCCATCACCATCAGTCCGCCGCAAGCGACAGCGATCCACTATCAGGCGGCGATGGCGGTCACCATCAATCCGTTGCAGATGGCGCCTTTCCTTGGGACTGGCTCCGTCGGACCTTGAGCGGTCCGTCAGCATGCGGCTGCAGCTGTCACCATCAAGCTCCGCCTATAAAAAGGATCCTCCAGATATGCTATCTCTTCTCTCTAAGCTCTAAGCTCTCCTCTTCTCTCTAAGCTCTGCGGAAATCAATCCCAAACACTCCATTCTTGTTGGCCAGAGTTGACTTGATCATTGGAGGATCCTGTCGGAGCCACCCCCACTGACTTCGGACGGGACTTTGTTTTGTAGCTCTCCGATGGCGACCTCATCGGCCTCCACTCCAGCCGGATCTGACGATGACCGATTTCTGCACCAACAATTCTTTTGCTATCTGGTTAGTTATTTGTCATAGGGCCACCTAATTTGATCCTTTGCTAGGTTGATCCCTGCAAATGTTGAATGTCGGTAACTTGGCAATTCAGGGCCTGTTCGGATGTTCCTACAGAATTTAGATGAAGATTCTGTAGGAATCGGATATGTTACCCCATCTATCCTATATTTTCTAAGAGCCCTATATAAATTCAACCTAGATCCCAGTCTTTGGCTGCAAAAAAGGAAAAAACCTCCACAAATCATGCAGAATTTTCTGTAGAAATATTCAACCAGGCCCTCAGGTGTTGAAGTCCTCGCGGTCTGTTATGGACTACCCGAAATGACAGGATTCCTCTTCATCCAGTGCACTATTTGCAAGGAAAGCAATTATCCTTTCTAATGAGTTAAAAAAACAGAGCTAATCCATCCGAGTTCCCTTCTTGGCAATGAGCAAACTGTGGAAGGCTTGGCTCCTCGAGCCCATTCCCTACTCATCTGGTCTACTGGCATGCCTCCGCTACTGGTGTTTTGAGGAATGAAGGAGGGCAGGTCCTTTTTGCTGGCTGCAAAAGATTTGGCACCTCTGCTTCTGTTTCATTCATGGAGGTGGTTGCAGCTTGGGAGGCTTTAAGGATTGCATGCCACCGCTTCCCTGCTAAGCGATTCTGATTGAGGGCGACTCTCGGACAGGGATTTCGTGGATCAAACATGGGCAACAAGCTAATAGTGCAGAACTACTCGACTACCAACCTATTCTTTTGGGCATATGGGACTTGGCTGATAAGCTTGACTACTTTCATGCTTCTCGTACTTTTATCCTGTGTTTGGTTGAAATTATGAGAGGAAAGATGGATGACCTTCATCCATTATTTAGTTCAAAAAATTATAGAGATGATTGATAAAAAAATAAAATTCTCCATTCATTCTGCTTCACTAATTTGCATCCTTCCAAATTAGAAGAACGAAGAAAGAATGAATGGAGCATTGATGGATCGATTTTTGCATAGACAAAATTACTTCTCATTAATTTTTTTGATAAAACTATAATATTTCTTTATTTTTTCATTCATATTACTTTTATATATTTTTATATATACTATTAATATATATTATTAAATTTTATTACTAATTATTTTAATTTAAGTACATAATTTTGATAATTATAATTAAATAACTAGAATTATCTTTAATTTTTCTATTTTACTTACTATTTTTAATTATTTATTTATATAATATTAATTAATTATTAAATTAGATTATAAATTAACTAATTATTTATATTATTAATGAAATTAATTATTAAATTAAATTATAAATTAACTAATTATTTATATAATTAACTCATTAATAATTTAATTATAAAATTATTTATTAAATTAAATTAAATTAAAATTAAATATTTATATAATTATAAATTATAATGATTATAAGTTTATATATTGTTTACTTATTTAATATAAATTAATATTATAAATTGATGATAGTAATAATTTTTTCAAAGGATAGTTTGATAAAAATATTATATAAATATCATCCATCATTTTTTTCATTTCTTATATACTAAATAGAGGAAGAAATCATTTTTATCCATTCTTTCATTTTTCATCAAACATATGAAATGATGGATGAATCTTCTATTCATCCTTTCTCTCATCTATCTTCTTCTTCTTCTTCTTCTTCTTTTTTTTTTTTTTTTTTTTTTTTTTTTTTTTTTTTTTTTTTTTTTTTTTTTTCCGATCCATCGTTCATACCAGACAAAGAAGGAGAGCTATTAGCGGTACCACAGGGATGGTGCCACCCAAAAAATGACATAACAGCTGAGCTTTATGATTTCAGTGGCGACAGCGCTAGTTAGATTTTGGTTTCAAAAAAGATATGATGGCAGTTATATGTAAAAGGAATACTGGACTTATACGTACTTGAAATTAACATGCAGGTACCAGGAGAAAAATAAATAATTATAATTTTTATAAGTTCATGCAATCTTTCACCGGAACAAATGATATACAATTATCCTGTTTAATTTTGTTTGGGTTTGTTTGCTTGCGGGATAACCTTGGAATAGGTGCAGGTTATCTAATCTCATGACCAAGTGGCATCTATCTCTTGGTGGTGAAATTAGCCTGGTCAAGCACTAGTTATTCTATTGTCTTGGACTAGAGTTATTATCACGGGATAGGTGAAAAAATTTTATTCCAGCAAAAAATAAAACAACTAATTTTCTCCCTTATATTTTTCATAAATTTTTAATCCTTTTGATTTAGTCTACCAACTTTCAGTCATAGCAATAATTATCTCTTGGAGAAATACGAATGACCTGCCTTTCCGATTCTGCCATCAAGTGCACTCTGGAAAGAACCTCACAGTCAAAACGTACTCTACATCCACTCCTACTCTACTTTGAAGGGAAGTTCGGTGACGAGCCCGTGAAACTTTCCACTATCACGTACCAATATGAAAGCGCGTGTAAATATGTCAACATAAATATACGGATCCAATTGAACAGAAGAATAATAATGACTGCATTGCGGTCCTACCTATCAGTGGCAATACTTTGCTGGATAAATGGATGCATGGAGGAATTAAAAAAAAAAAGAAGTTACGGAACTATATCAACTAAGGAAAAGTTTTTCCCTAGTTTTCAAAAAATCTAATACATGAACGGCTCGCACAGAAAGCTATCAGAACAGCTTTCCAGCGAACTCTGTGGCTTCTCCATTTTTAGATGAGGAAGAAACATGTGATGCAAAGCTTTTAAGCTCAGAAACACTCCTCCCAAGCTGCAATGCCATCTTCAGCTCTAGCATTTCTCCATTTTCTCTGTTCTCCACCTCTTTCTCTCCCAAGTTGGACTCAATGGCCTCTTCCAGTTGAAGGTAGAAGCCGGCACAGTTGCGGCAAAGCTCGAACACCATTCCAACCTGCCCTCCGTGCTCCAAGGTGTTCGTTGTGGCCGCAAGTGCCCCACCAACCACCCCAACCAATGCCGGCCATGGCTCGAGTGCCGGAATTCCAATCAAACCAGCTCCAACAGCAGCTAGACCTGCAAGTAGAGGCCCCGAAACTGCTAAAATCCTATTGATATTCAGAACCAACTTGTCCCATCTCATGTATTCCTCTTCATCCTTCCTCTTTAGCACTCCAAGAATACCCTTCATCTCCTCTTCTAGTTCTTTGCTCCACCCATCACCTTCTGCTCTTCTTGTTTTCTGAAGTTGGCCATGATCAAACTCTGGCCACCAAACGGCAGGCTTTACTGTTTTGGGGAATTTATCGAGCATTCCCGGTAGCAAAGGGAGAGGGTAAGCCCTGTCCAGTGCCAGCACCCTCGCCATAGCCTCCTCCACATCGAGCTTGGTAGGAGTACGGAGAGCAAGGGTGGTTCCGATCGACTTCTCCAGCTGCCTGAACAAACGGGTTGCGTTCCTTTGCTCTTCAGCTAGCTGAGAAGGCTGAACCCTGTTGACAACCAGCATCATCCCGGTGGCTGCGGTGAACAGGAGAGCCGAAGAGAGCTTGGAGGCTAGAAGGTGGGGAGCTGCTAGTGCTGCTGGGATTGAGGAGATGCCAGCCATGATGGAGGCAGTGAGAGTGATGGAGTTGATGGAGTGGAGAAAGAGGTGATTCCAATTGTTTCTTTGCTCTCCAATGATGGCATGCATCCCCGCCCTATCTGCAACGGCCTCCATGATAGCGTAAAGCTGGGAGACGCAGTTCTCCTCTCTTGCAGCACCCTTCATGGGCTGTGTTTTTGTGCTGTTGATTGCCGTGTTTGCTTCTTTCATCACTCTCATCTCCTCCATGTCGATCGGGGGTGGTAGCTTTGGAAGAGAGATGCTGTGCGAACCAGGGTTTGTGGGAGCTTGAAGGCAAGCTCGAAACCTGCTGCTACTTGGGCTTGATGATGATGATAAGAGGAAACTTTGAATTTTTACAGTAGCCATTTCCTTGATCTATTTGATTCTTTCTCCTCTTTCAAATGGGATGTGGCTTGGATTCTGTAGCTAGCTCTAAGGTGTTAGAAGTGTTTGGATGTGAAAGGGGGAAGAGGTTAAGGGGGAGAAATGGAAGAAGAACTGAGAGTTCTGCTGGTAGTGTGTGGTGAGGTAGGGAGTTTGGGAGTTGGTATTTGTAGTTGGAGATGGGAGTGAGTTTGGGGGATGCTTTGAATGTGATGTTTGACTGAAGTTTTCTCTGAATCAGTTTGAAAGCTCATTTTTAATTTTTTTAAAAATAGGAAGAAGAAGAAGAAGAAAGAAAGAAAGAGAGTTTGAAAGCGCGTTGGATGGGAAAAAAAAAACCGTCAATAGGCTTTAGACCGGCTTACGATCTTTGAAGCGTTGGGTGGAATAAAAAACCGTCAATAATAGGCTTTAGACGGGCTCATGATCTTTGAGGACTTTCCAAGCCACTTGATGTGTGAACTCACGTTCAGGGCAACATCTTATGAGGTCTTAGTCAACCGCTAAACAACGGGAGATAGCTGTGCTATTTTGGACTTGAGTCTCAGTTTCCTGCTTGAGGGTGGATTCTCTACGGTCCATGTATCATGCTATACGATGTATTATGTGCATCATCTATCATATAATAAAATGTTATATATAACTGTACATGATCCATATCATACAATTATATTTATTCATGACCGTCCATCATACGATAGATTATATATTGATCATCCATCATATTATAGATGATGCATATGATACACCGCATGGTGCAGTACCATAAAGAATCCATACTTTTTCTGCTTAGCTAATCCAAATCTATTCCATTGGTATCTATATATGCAAGCAGATGTTGATTTTTTTTTTTTGGCAATAAGTATATATACACACATACATACATACATACATACATACATATATATATATATATATATATATATATATATATATATATATATATATATATATATATATATATATATATATATATATATAGGGTATTATCCTGTTTGTTGCTATCATTCTCTTGATTGTTTCAAAATTAAAAATTATTATCTCCACATCCATATGCATGTGCAACATGCACAGACGTGCTCCAAATAAAATAAAATGTTTGTTAGCCTGGGAGACCACGGTGAGTAATTATCATTTAAATGCTGAATCTTATTGCATCACTATCACGTGAATTCTGAGCTGTTGGTCCGCGTCTTTTTCCCAGCATGGTGGGGATCAAACATGCTGCATGAATATTCTCCTCTGCCATTACCCATGCATCTTTTGAGCTTTTTAATGCACCTAACTTCTTGGAGTCCAAGAGCACTGTTGTTCTAATACAGTCATCGATGGCTTTATGTCGTGAGAAAGAGGTCCTTATGGACTCATATTAGGTTTACAAGTCCAAAAGTCCAAGATTAGAGTGCCTTTCAAGTATTTCCCACGGAGCAATATGCAAATGTTCTGACTCTAATACTATGGTTGTTAGGGACTTGGGATGGATGAAAAGCTCGAAGGGTAGGATTGACCTGGGTCTCTTGTACCAATACGAGAGACTTTGCCAACCCAGTCATTTGGCATCCCTGAATCCAGGCTTTAGCCATACTTAAAGTAACATAATTTATATCATTAGCACATATGCTACATGCATGGGCTTTTAAGTCACTGAAAGGTGGGATCTGACAGTTTTATTAATGTGATTCGTATGGATTCATACGCCAAAGCAAAGACTTCTGGATTGTCTACTCTCTCCAAGGCATGCAAGTACTTCCGGGAAGCTAGTAAGCTATACTCTATATTTTTTGTTACATCTTTGGAAGACCAACCATAGGTTTTCTAAAAACGTGGAAAATATTCACATATATTTTCTCCCTTTCGTTGCATGGAAAGCGGCAAACTTTGGTATAATGAGATTTTTTTTTTTTTTTTTGAGATTTTGAGTCCCGATCTAAAATTTGACTGGACTTTAATTTTTAATGTCCATTGACTCAAACCATAATTTTTGGTTTATTATTTAAATTTTAGTCTTGACAAGATAAAAATGCCCTCAGTTTAAATATGATATCTTTCCGAAATAAAATTTCCTATCTTCCTATCTTTCTTCTCCCCTTCGGATATTCCGACAATCTCCGATGGATCAATTTTAGAATGATTTATCTCATGCCACCAGTGGTGACGACAAAATCTTCAACGACAACGATGATGATGGAGATGGCAGACGCGGATAGAGATAATTTTAATCATCTCTTTTTTTTTCAATATTTTTCTTTTTGCCTCTTCAATAACACTATTTCTTTGCCTCTCTCCCTTCTTGCAGATGTTAGACAGAAAAGTTTTTAACTCGGTCGGCTCTTAGGATTGCTCTTAGATAGTCGCTAAAGTAGTGTTGGACGTTGCATTCCCTCCCTATCCAAAAATCTCTATTCAATCTTCTCTCGAAGCACCGAGACTCTGAGAAGAATCAATTAAGAGGAAGATATTTTTTTTTATTTCTGTATTATATTTCATATTCATGATCCTTTTTTTAGTTTTGACTTTGACTAGCTTTGATTTCTCAATCAAAAAAGCATATTATCCCTAAAAACATCCAATTCACGATGCATATTTTCTTAAATTTAAAGTATTTAAAGAATTGGAAGAAAATATGAATGTAATTACAGGGTATTGCATTTCTTTCATTGGTAAACTTTAAAATTTTAGATAAAAAATAATATAGTTGAATTAGAGTAATGGTAGAAAATTATACATTGAACTTCATAATTGCAAATTTAAAATATTTTATCAACTTGAGTTAAATTATTAACACTATATAATAATGCATTTTAATTAACAGAAGCTTTGCTATCATAATTTTCATTTTAGATTTTTTGAGTTAAATTGGATTGATATTTGTTTACAAGATTACGATGATGTTTTTGATATATATCATGTGAATTTGATTTACGATGCAGTGTCAAGATGGCTAGTTCAAGAAAAGATAAAGATTTGTGTATTGACCCAATTAATATGGTGAATGAAAGTGTTGGGACAATCGGTACCGCTCTAATATCAATTGTAGTGAAAATTCTTGATTTTTAGCATGGACCTGAGAAGACCTTTGACGTTCTCTATGGCAGCAGATCATCGATCCACCAATCTGAATATGTGATGGGGCACCTCCCTCCGTAGGCTTGAGAGAGGCGCCCCTCTTAGGGCGGTAACTCTAGAGAGAAGAGAGAAGAAAGAAGAGAGATTGAGAAAGAAAAGATCTGTATTTCAATGCTAAAGATCAAAAATTTCCACTATAATTGGTATTAGAGCGATACCAATTATCCCAACATTTGGTATTAGAATGGTACCGATTATCCCAACAATCGGTGTCCTAATATTTGGTATCAGAGCCAGATTTTCGAAGCACCTACCAAGCCCTCCTCAAGATCCTCACATCTGAACCTCAAGCCCGTGCAGGGCTACATGCCGCCTTCACTTAGGACAACTCCTGTCCTAGTTCTAGGACTCACATCCATCCTAGTCTTTTAGAGCCAACATTCTAGCACCTCCTGTGGCCTCCCAAGACTAGGGAGCACCACATCAATCCTCACAATCTTCATCTTGGTGCTTCCAAGCCTTGACAAATTCCTGATAATGCCCTCCAGCATGATCCCGCTGTCCCTGCATACTTGATAGCACATGTGCAAACATCATCTCTGCTAATTCTTTTCAGCTGCTGTACATCCTTGAGGTCTTTAGAATGATGCCTCCACTGTTGAAGATCTTGGCTTGCACCTATGCACCATCATAAAAATTGTAGGAATCCTTCTGCTTAGCAGTTACATCAATTATTTTGGACTTTTCTTGAGATCCCACAGTATTTCTGTACCAACACTCACTGCATATTCTAACACGGTCTCTCTTCAGAACTTCACCAGTCTTTTTCGCACGTACTGCTCTAACTAGAACTGTGCATCTCCAATATTGGTGTTAGGATATTGGTCCTCCTACACTCCTTCGCTCTAAACTTATATCATATCTATACCAGTGAAGCCACCTCTGCCTAGTGCTCCACTTAAAATTGAAGCCTACTTGATGCCGCAGAAGATCTTGACTCTGTAACTGAGTCATCTGAGGCCAACCATCTAATACTGCACTGCTGAATCTGCCGCTACACCTCAAACATCGTCATTGTTCCTTTGGATCCTCCACACTCTGTGGACCTATTCGAAGCCATCTCGAATACCTCCGCGACCTACGGCACCTTTAAAATCCAAGAGCTCATCCAACTCTTCTTCTTCAGCAACTGAATCCTAGAAAATTTTATCCTAGCACTTCTCCTCTTCTGCCCCAGCACCAACCATCGCTTCAATTGCACCAGAAGGAACTATAGCTCAAACCCTATCCTGGGCTTAGATCCATCTATCTTATCCTGAGGCTCCTGAGACTTTTTGGCTCTTCTTGAGATCTGCTTTCGATCTTCCTGAGATGCCTCCTAACACTCTTTGTTGAGATACCTTCCTCGGTTGCTGCACCACCGAGCCTCTCTCAGTCTCGTGCCTCTAGGAAAGCACTACTATAGCACTCCAATGGTTTCTGCCTCATCTCGACACCGCCTTCTCATAGGTCTGGTGTGAGGTGATCGATTCACTAGATAGCAGGCTGCATCCACCGAATCTACCTAGAATACCTTAGAAAGTCTTGTCTGCAGCCTCATGCATCTTACTTTCTCCATAAGGGTCATGATCATTCCCTCAGCCATCCTATTTTGCTAAGAAATTTCTTTACCAAGAAGTATCTTTTGATGCCACACTCCTCACAAAAAATTTGAAACTCCTTGTTGGTATACTTTCTGCCGTTGTCAGATTGCAAACACTTCACACTTCTACCATGTTCCTTCTCCACCTCAGCCTTCCAAATTTTGAATTTGGTGAAGACTTCGGATTTTTTTCTTATAAAGTAGACCCAAACTTTTCTTGAAAAATCATCTATCAGGATCATGAAGTATCTTGCTCTATTTCTGGCTAAAATTGGAGCCGACCCTACACATCCATATGAACTACATCTAGTGGGGTTGCCGTGCAGGCTGTGCTGACCGTAAACTAAATTTTTCTCTATTTTTTCATCTGATATGGCTCACAAAGCTCAAAAATTCCTCCATCCAAATTAGAGATAAGTCTCTTTTTGCTCAGCTCCTTCAGCCCTCTACCTTCTATGTGGTCCAGATGATAATGCCACAAATGATAAGCCCCCTATGGATCCTACGTTGCTGCAGCTATATCGGATCCTTCGGTCATCATAAATTCCTCCATTTTGTATAGATTATTTTTCAGCCTTCTATCCCTCACCACTATCATGGCTCCATTGAAGATATTCAATATTTCACTCCTAGCATGACTGTTAAAGCTGTAGTCGCTCCGCTCCAGATAGCCTAATGACATAAGATTCTTCTTTAGCTTCGAAATATGCTTCATATTCATAAGAGTCTGCACCATCCCATCAAACATCCTCACCCTAATTATCACAATAGGAAGATGTTATTTTAGTCACTATATTGAGGTTATGGACATACTTATAGAGTCCATGTCCGAAGGACAGAAGACAAAGGTGGTTGCGACTCCATTTGCCCATTTGCTCCGACCTTCATATATCAAGCAAAGTAGGCCATTATTGAATGCATTGTTATTTTTTTGAGATGATGAGAAGGGGGGCTTTAGGTTGGGTAGTACTATGGTTTCTTTTGTGGGGACTGACATTATCCTCATTCTTAGTTTGAGGGCTATGGATGATGAGATTGAATTATATAGGGATGAGAAGATTCAGTCGAACCTTATCACCCAATTTTTTAATGGTGACTATAAAAAGACTACTATGAATTTAGTTAAAAATAGATTGATATTTCTTGTTGGAAAATCAGGATTTGCAGAATGTAGAAGACTTTACTAAGTGTTAGGTTCTTTTTTTTTGTAACTATTTTTTTTCAACTGTACGATACCATGTTCCAAAAGAATTATATTAATATCTTGACGATTTGGATCATCTAGGTTTATATAGTTGGGGTCTTACAGTTTTTTTTTTCATTCAACAGTAGATCCCTAGCCTAGCAGAGAGTATGCACATGAGGAACATGATTGGAAGAGGCTCTGTTGGGTATATGAATGGATGTAAGGTGGCTCTGATGGTAAGCCTATCTGTGTTTACTTTAAATTCAATTATTTGATAGTCAATCTATTATGATATCACTTACTTTAACATGGTACATAATTAGTCTAGTATGGTTCATAGTTGACATAGAATGGCATATAGTTAATTTGTTATGGTATATAGTTATTGTATTATGGCATACAATTAATTCATACTGGTACACACTTAATCTATTATGGTATATAGTTAATTTATATTTATACATAATTAATCTATATTAAAATATAATTAATTTTTTATGGTACATAATTAATTTACTATAGTGCACAGTTAATCTATACTGGATCACAGTTAATTTACTATAGTACATAGTTAATCTATATTAAAATATAGTTAATTTATTATGGTATATAGTTAATTTATTATAATATATAGTTAATCTTTATTGGTATATAGTTAATTTATTATGGTACATAATTAATCTATACTGGATCATAGTTAATTTAGTATAGTACATAGTTATCCATAATAGGTACATGATTAATTTATTATAGTATATAGTAAATTTATTATTGATACACTGTTAATTTATTATGCTACACAGTTAATTTTTATTGGATCATAATTAATTTACTATAGTATATAGTTAATTTATCATGGGTCATAGTTATTTTACTATAGTACATAGTTAATCTATAACACATAGTTAATTTATTATGGTACATAGTTAATTTATTATTGGTACACTATTAATTTATTATATTACATAGTTAATCTTTACTGGGTCATAGTTAATTTACTATAGTACATAGTTAATTTATTATGGATCATAGTTAATTTACTATAGTACACAGTTAATCTATAACAGGTATACAATTAATTTATTATGGTATGTAGTTAATTTATTATTGGTATATAATTAATTTATTATGTTATATAGTTAATTTTTATTGGGTTATAATTAATTTACTATAGTACATAGTTAATTTATTATAGTATATAGTTAATCTATTATGATATACAATAAATTTATATTATTTGGTATGATATATAGTTAGATTTCTCTAAAATATGATGCTTACATTGCTTTTTTGGTGTAGGCATGGGCTGTTGAGCATGCTAATAGTCTACTTAGAAAGCACAAACCATCATTTATTTATCTCCATCTCTTGCATTGGAACAATGTACTGTTTTCTTGCAAGATAGAGGTGATAATTGAAGCTATTAAGAAATTAAAAAAGTTTGAGGTATTAGCTTTTATATCTAGCATAATATAAATTTCAGTTGAAGCATAACTAATTTTTTTGAAATTTTTTTTTGTTTCATGATAGGTGATCGAGAGGATTAAGCCTAAAGAGGATGAGGTGCATCTCCTATCACGAAGGCCACAATGAGCAGTTTTAATAGAGGAGCAGGCACGTATAATTTTTTTTTTTTTTAATTTTTTGTACTCCATATTAGTTATCTAATTCTCATATTATTTTCTATTTGGCACAAACATGCGATGTACCGGCATACAGTAAAGTTCATCTTGCATACACTTATAATGCATTCTTAGATATTTGAGATTTTGCTACATTCTTTTTAATTTGCTGCTGTATGTCGTTGTCTTCATGTGGCATGCACTTATTTTCATTTGGCACATAGCCATTTGGCACACAGTTCATCTTATTTTTACTTATATAATCTTCAATGTTTTTATAGTTTCTTAGGATCCATCGTCTAGCCAATCCAAACAAGATCTAATTAATGTTTTGGAGATACGGATTGCAGCAGTTGAAAGGTCCTTAATTAGTTAGACTTTCACTTAGAGGACCATCAACCAATTGAGGATACCGCATCGAAGGATGCACGGATTGTTGCTTTCGATAGGAGGCTTTTATACATCGAGAAGATGCTCCAAGACAAGGGCTTAATGCCGGCAGTTGATATTGCAAGCATGACTATAGATTCTTTTAAGGTGAGTACAATGCTGTAATTTTAATATTCATATATGGAAATGATGCTATTCCCGACCTAATTAATCTTTATGATTAGGTGAGGATAGATCAATATTTTATACATGAAGAAACCCATCCAGCTGTAGTGGACACTACTATAGCTCATAGTAGTAAAGCAGTGGAGGTAATTTTCAGAAAAAAAGTACTTAAAAATATATTTTTTTTAATATCAATGCTTACTAACTAATAATAAATAATATACATCTTTTTCATGTCAGTTTCATGGCTGGAGTGGAGTGCGAGAAAGAAGATGATGCCACAAAACTAATGTCCTTATTATGCAGGTGGGTAAAATTAGAAGGTCGAAAAGAAAGCCCATGGAGAAGAAAAGGGTCACATCATACCTTCCTAAGATCTACAAACATGCAAGAAAAAAATAGCAGGAAGAAAACATAGGTGAAGGAAGCATGGCCTTATCCACTAGCGAGAGTGAAGCAGATCCTCATCAGTTTTTATTTTTGGAGTCTATCACTACTATACTGATGGAGCTAAGTCAATCAGTTAAGGAATAAGAAGATCCTCCCCCACATAGTGAGGTTTAGGAATTTTTTGATGTATCAACTAATTGTATTTGTATTGTGTGCTTGTAATGATATATAATAAATATTCAATACATTTACTTTAAATATTTCTTATATTTTATCACTTTTAGCATTTTGAGAGTCTACCACATTTATAGATATTGAGTCATCAATGCTGTCGGATAAGCCAAGATGATTGAAACATAGACGCACATATCATGAGAAGGGATAAGATATACTACCATCATTTCTTGAAGCATCTATTGATTTCTATGTTGATAGTGATCACTTCAAGTAAGTAATTATAATGTATTTGTACGCATCCCATTATTCATAACTGGCTCTTTTATTATCTTAAATAAGTTATTTTATTAAACCTCATCCCATTATAATATCCATGCATATTTTATGTAGTGAGGCTATCTAAGAGGATCCAGATACTTCTAAACCTTTTTGTATATGTTATACATTGGATTAGCTCCTTAATGATGGACCAGTACGAAGTGATGTATGCAAATTGACTACTCACAATTTTTTTTGGATAAATATTTTATTTAATTATCTTAATAATTTTATTTGCATTAACTGCAACTTGTTAATGTATACTTCTATATAATGGAGCTATTCCACCTAGAGGATAGGAAGTCTATGGAGAACGCTACTCTAATTTTATATTGTGAGATACAGATATGAAATTTAAGTATGTAATGCTAGATATATCAACAAAATTTATTTTAATAATTTATTTTACATGGAAACTAATGGATTCATTTGGGTTACCCATCTTCTTCTTCTCATTTATTAATGTAGACTGTTGTGCTTCAATGCCTATCTGGTGTTACTAAAGTGATCGTTGAAGTCACCAATTATATCATAGATTCAACACAACCAAGTATACAGAAATGGTTGGCTGATATCCGATTATCAGATCTTCAGCATTGTAGATACTTATTCATTCTCATGAATACTTCATGGCATTGGTACCTTTTAGTTTTAGATTTAAAGGAGTAACGATTTAACTGCTACAACTCGTTGTGCAGCTTCAATGTATCTAACGATGTAAATAAATATATATATAACATTGTATCTCATTTGTTTATTTTTTTTTATTTTTAACAACATCTATAACTAACGTATTGTATTTCATACCATATATAGGCGATGTTCATGCGGTTATGGTTGTGTGAACGAGTAGAATTACACATCCCTGAATCCTAAGTTTGAGATGTTCGTGAGCAGAAATATGATATTGTTGATTATGGTGTGCATATAATGATATTTGCGGAGATACTTACAAGAGGCAGCTCAAGATCATTGCACGATGTTTTTAAAGATGCCACATTGTATAGGAGTTGGGTTGTAGTAATTTCATGTGTACTATGTATCATATAAACAATTTTGGTTATAGTCTAAAAAGAAGATGCTAGTTTCTAAAAATTAAGATATATTATTTTTGTAACTAGTCTTGGTGATTAATTTCAATTGTAAATTATGACATCGTACTGATTATCAGTTATACTTAATACCATCCAAATTTTTTTAGCATAAAATTGACCTTGTGAGCTTTTATGGTTTTTGTTATAGTGCTTGATAGCTGCCATCAAAAGTATATAACATGACGATGTTTAATATTATGAATTACAGATTGTGCCATGATACTTCAAAAATATGCTGCGATACTTGAAAAGTATGCCAGTTCAATGACTATTATATAATTAATTCAATACTGTACATAGTTAAATGAATCCTACACATAGTATTTTTAAGACTGCATACAGTTAAATGAATCATGCGCACAATTAATTTAAAGCTGCACATAATTACATGAATCATGCACATAGTTAAATAAATCCTATACACCGTTAATTAAATGATGCATACAGTTAATTAAAGAATCCATATAGTTAAATAAATTCTATGCATAGTTAATTAAATGATACACATAGTTAATTCTATGCTGCACATAATTAAATAAACTCCATTAGCCTCACACCATATATACTCTATGTTAATCCATAACTGGCATGCTTTTGAAGTATCATGGCATATTTTTGAAGTATCAAAGTATGCCAAGCTTTAGAAGTATCGCGGCACGTATTTGAATTATCAGAGTAGTTTTTAATTTTAGAAGTATCGTGACATACTTTTGAAGTATCAGGGCATGTCGAGCATTTGAAGTATCATAGCATGCTTTTGAAGTATCATGGCATGCTTTTAAGGCATCACGGCATGCTTTTTATGGCTGCATATAGTTAATTGAATGCTGCATACAGTTAATTGAATGTTGCATACAGTTAATTTCATTCTGCATACAGTTAAATGAACTCCATAAATCATAGTTAATTTAATCCTGTGCATAGTTAAATGAATACTGTATAATTAATTAAACGATGCATATAGTTAATTAAAGGATGCATATAGTTAAATGAATTATGCACACAATTAATTAAAGACTGCACATAGATAATTAAAGGCTGCACATAGTTAATTCAAAGATGTACAGTTAAATAAACTCCATAAGTCATGGTTAATTCAATCCTCCATAGCACCGTGTTATACCCATGTCGATACCCTGTACGACATGCCTGCATCTAATCCCATGACATAGTCCAATTCATATCATTAAAAGGACCTTCTATCATTGATGAATTTGAATATGCTGCCTCATGCCATATATACACTTGGTTAATCCATAACTGACATGTTTTTGAAGTATTATGGCACACTTTTGAAGTATCATGGCATGCTTTTGAAGTATCGGAGACTGACAAACTTTTGAAGTATCACTGCATGCTTTTAAAGTATCGCGGCTTACCACACTTTTGAAATAGTTGGGGATGTCGAGCATATGTGTAGTCTTAAATTAACTATATGCAGACTGAAATTAATTATATGTAGTATTAATTTAACTATATATATGATTAAATTAACTATGTGTGGTCTTAAATTAATTATGTACAGTCTTAAATTAACTGTATGTAGTCTTAAATTAACTATACGCAGAATTTATTTAATTGTATGCAGTGTTGAATTAATCATGTATTGGATTTATTTAACTATACGCAGTCTTAGATTAACTGTATGCAGTATTTATTTAACTGTATGTAGTTTTAAATTAACTATGCACATGATTCATTTAATTATGTGCAGTCTTAAATTAACTGTGTGTAGTCTTAAATTAATTATGTGTAGTATTAAATTAACTGTGTACAGTCTCAAATTAACTATATATAGTATTCATTTAATTATGTGCAGTCTTAAATTTACTATACGCAGGATTCATTTAACTGTATGCAGTATTGAATTAACTATATATAGGATTCATTTAACTATGTGCAGTCTTAAATTAATTATGTATAGTATTTATTTAATTATATATAATCTTAAATTAATTATGTATAGTATTTATTTACCTATATGCAGTCTTAAAATAACTATGCATATAATTCATTTAACTGCATCCAATCTTAAATTAAACTGTGTGCAGTATTAAATTAACTATGTGTAGCCTTAAATTAACTGTGTGTAGGATTCATTTAACTGTGTACAGTCTTAAATTAACTATATACAGTCTTAAATTAACTATGTATAGTATTCATTTAACTGTGTCCATCTTAAATTAACTATGAGCAGGATTCATTTAACTGTGTGCAGTATTAAATTAACTATATGCATGATTCATTTAACTGTATACAGCCTTAAATTAACTATACGTAGGATTCATTTAATTATGTGTGACCTTAAATTAATTGTGTACAGGATTCGTTTAACTATATGCAGTCTTAAATTAATTGTGTGCAGTCTTAAATTAACTATGTACAGTTTTTAGGATATATTTAACTGTGTGCAGTCTTAAATTAACTGTGCGCAGAATTCATTTAACTGTGTGTAGCTTTTAAAGTATTGCGGCATGCTTTTGAAGTATCATGGCACACTTTTGGAGTATCGTGGTATGCTTTTGAAGTATTGCAGCGGTATAACTTCCGTATCATGAAATGCTTTTGAAGTATCATGGCATGAAATGCTTTTGAAGTATCGTGGCATGCTTTTGAAATATCATGGCATACTTTTGAAGTATTCACTTGATAAATTAACTATATCATCATATATTAGAGTATGCCAGTATACCACACTAATACTAACAATGTGCCAAATTTTATTATATTTAGAAAATAGTAATATCTAAAATTCATAATTTTTAGCAAAATATATAAGTTCAATGGAGAAGCAATTGAATAACTAAAAAAAGATAGATATTTTTAGATTTTATAATTTCATAAAAAATTATACTTTCACAGCATTCAGACTATCTACTTCTAATAAAATAACTCTAATTTAAAATATTACTCTATAGGATCATTACATGTCCTTCTGTTGTATTCTTTTTTTTTGCATCGTCCATATTTCATATTTTTTGATGAATCTATCTATGAAGCTCTTCTCTTCTTTTGAGGTCTATCAGGATGAGTCTTTGTGATATGAGGTAAAATATGAATATCATCTAAGATGCTCTGGCTCACCTCAATATCAAGAATTGGATTGACGAATTCTGCATATACTACTCTATATATTTTAGCTTAAAAATAATTATCAATAATTAAAGTGATATAATGATCTACCAGCCTTCTCAATGCATGCACATGCATGCTTACATTGCATCCGAAAGATTTGCCAATCGCTATAAGAGCATGTGCATTCCTGTAGATCAACTTTATATGAGTACTTCGTGTCCTTTACATCATAAATCATGATGCTTAATGTAAAGATAGATAGCCTATGATCCTTTTCTACATTTCTTTGCAACACTTTTTCAGGATCAGGACAAAGATAAGTTTGGATGCTGTAACCCTGCTCCGTCTATCATGCATTAATTGCATAATTTGGATTCTTATATGATCAACCATCTGAGGAATGAGAAGATGTCAAGCCTCCAAGATCCAACTATTAAAACATTCGACAACATTAGATGTCACTATATCCCAATATGGACCTAAAAAGACTGAATTTGCCCAATGCTTCGGCTTCGCATGCACTATAAAATTTCTTGCACCTAGGACTTCTGCTATAAGTTTGCTTATTAATTTTTGAAAAATATTCAGTCTTGGAGTATATGCAGCAACATTTGATAAATCAACAAATCTCTTCCTTTGACTTGCAGGATAATGGACAAGCACTTGCATGTAAAATAATAAAACAAGAATATATACAATAGCTGTATGTTAAAATACTCAATTAATTTAAAGATATGATGATAATTTAGAAAAGAATGCTGCATATCTGATTTTTAAAATTATTTTAACATGATGGATATAATTGTTGTAGTCCATAATGTTTCAGGCATCACCTAGCTCCGATACCATATTATAGACCCATGATATCGCTCGAATGTCAATCATCCTTGACATCACAAGCATCGATATCATATTGCGAAAGCTCTTGATCTCTAGCACGGACCTGAAGGAACCAGTGATGTTCTCTATAGGCAGCAAACCACCGATTCTCCACCTGAATCTGTGATGGGGCGCCTCCCTCCTTAGGCTTGAGGGAGATGCCCCATTTTCTAGGGCTTCTTCAAGAACCTAAGGCGGCAACTCTAGAGAAAAAAGAAGAAGAGAGTTGAGGGAGAAAAGTTCTGTGTTCCATACTATTCAAACCATAATATAACCTATGTATTTATACATAGCCATTAGACTTGACTAAAAAACTCTCCGGCTAATCTAATACATGAAAGCACTCACCAAGCCCGTGTACACCCATATCTTCCATGCTCTCATCCTCTAGATCCAGATCCGACCCATACATGAATTAGCCATCTTAAAACCTCTTAAATTAGGTCTTAAGACCCCTAGGATCAATTCGGATCCTAGCCCAAAATAGATCCTTGCGTAACTCTGCCCGCGCACTGAGCCGGCTCAGTCTCAGCACTGAGCCGGCTAAGTTTCACTAGGTCGGCTCAGTTTGAAACTAAGCCAGTCCAGTCCTGTGCCGTGCCAGTAGTCTCGAATGTGCAGCTCTCTATTTTTTCTATGCTTTGAGACTTAGCTGACCCAATTTTGGACTGAGTCGGCTAACCTGCAGAAATTTTTTTTTCTGCAGTCTTGATTCTCTGACTTTGGTTCCTTTCTTCATCTTGCGTCCCAGGTCTTCGAAGCACCAACCAAGCTCCTGGAATCTTTAGAGCCAATATCCTGACTCCTCCCATGGCCTTCCAAGGCTTGGGAGCACCATAAATCCTCACAATCTCCATCTTGGTGCCCCAAGCCTTGGCAAACCCCTCGGTAATGATCTTCTGCATGATCTTGCTGTCCCTGCATACTCGACAGCCTCTATGCAAACATCGCCTCTTCAAATCCTCTTCAGCTGTTGTGCATCCTTGAGGCCTTTGGGATGACCGCTTCCGCCACTGAAGATCTATGCTTACTTTTTGACACCATCCTAAAATTGTAGGATCCATTCTGCTTAGCAGCTACATCACTTTCTTTGGACTTTCTGGGAGAACCTACAGCATTTTTGCACTAGCACATGTTGTACCATCTGACACGATCTTCTCAAAACTATGCCTGTCCACCTACACATGCTGCTTCACCTAGAACTGTGCATCACCAGCGCTTTGAACTCATGTCAAATTTTTTCTCCAATTGTGAAGCCACCACTACGGAGCTCCACCTATATCCAAAGTCCACCTGATGTCGTAGAAGCTGACTCTATCATCGAGTTTCTCGATGTCAACCATCCAATGCTGCACTGCTGGGCCTACCGCTATACCTCAAACACCATCATTGCTCCTTCGAATCCTCTACACTTTGTGGTCCTCTTTGAAGCCATCTCAGATACCTCTGCAATCCACGGATACCTCCAAAATCTAAGAGCTCATCCAACTCTTCTAAATCCAGCAACTGAATCCTAAAAAATTTCACCCTAGTCCTTCTCTTCTGCCCTTACACCAGCCATCATTTCAGTTGCGCCCGAAGAACCATCCTCCACTTGAACCGTGACTCTCTTTGATGCTCCTACAGAAGAAACCTGATCCATGATACTTTCGACTGCTTGAGATCTCCTGACGCTCTCCAAGACCTCCTGACTCTTTCTAAGACCTGCATCCGATTTCTCTGAGATATCACTGACACTCTCTACTGAGATATACTTCTCGGCAGCTGCACTATCGAGCCTCTCTTAGCCCCGTACCTCTAGGACAGTGCTCCTGCAGCACTCCAACGCTCTCTGACTCATCTCTATGTTCCTCTATAGCCGTCCAGTCCTAACCTACTGGACCTCCATGGATCATCCATCTGTATCACTCCTAAGACTTCATGAATCTATACTCTGGTCGAACTGCTGAATACATCTCCGACTACTTTTCCACCTTCCAGACATCGAAGGACATATAGTCGCTTTTTCAGCCTTCCTTCGATCATTACCCCTTGAAAAACCTCTCTTCAATAGCCCTACATTGCCCATCTTCCTAGAGAATTCTGATGCTCTCCGCTGAGATACCTTCCTCGACTGTTGCATCATCGAGCCTTTCTCAGCCCTACATCTATAGAAAAGTGATACTGTAGCACTCCAGCGCTCCCTGCCTGTCACATAATCATCATACACTCCGACCTTTCTACTAAGATCGATCAGCAAATCATGCATCAAGTCCTTCCATCCTGAGAAAATCTCTTTCCATTAATCCTCTCAACCTCTACCTTCAACTCACTGCGCTCGGTTGGCCAAACCACAGCAACAATAAGATAGATTTGAGACATACCATGAAATTTTTGTGCAGATTTTTGATTTCACCTTGTATGACTTCTTCTTCGCTTTCATGCACCATCAGACTCTGAAATCTGACTCTTTCCATGCACCATCAGGCTCTGAAACTTGGCTCTAATACCATGTTGCAGTCCATAATATTTTAGGCATTACCTAGCTCTGATACCATATTATTGTTAGATATATGTGTCCTAGAAGCCA
This sequence comes from Cocos nucifera, assembly GCA_006176705.1. Taxonomy (NCBI): domain Eukaryota; kingdom Viridiplantae; phylum Streptophyta; class Magnoliopsida; order Arecales; family Arecaceae; genus Cocos; species Cocos nucifera. Next base: position 264,730 of record QRFJ01000077.1, read on the forward strand.
GAATTGGCTGACACTTGTAATACACTTCTCGGGGCAAAATTGTAATTTTGACTATAATCAATAAAATGGGTTATTTTCTATCACACCTGTGTATTTAGTGTCTGTGATACATCCTTTGAGTTAATGGTAATGATAATTCATATTTTCAAGAGTTGAAAATTTAAGACATGAATAATCATTATTAACTCATAAACAGCTTCCGACCATAGGATCATCACGAGGATGATGATTGATCCGGTAGATTGGTGTACAATCGCTTCTCTTTAGTAGATGAGTCTTGAGTCTACGGTGTGGAGACACCGGAGCGAGAGTACAGGTACTCGTTAGAGAACGAGGGCACTGAGCGTGACCACCTCGAGTAGTCATTAGGGAGTCTACCTTCTCGTCAATGACTGACTCGATGCTGCAGTAGTGTGTCTGGTTCTTTGACCTGAGGATGCATCGGCAGTTCACCTTGAGGGTGTTATAGTTTGACTACACCATTACTCGGTCTCCTAGCCATATGGAACCCTGAGGTGTATGTTGGCTATAGCATGTTCATTGTAGGAACTGGATTGCATCAAGATGGAATCTATCTACCTCGGTGGTAGAGGAGCAGCCCTATGATGATCATGAGAATCAAGTCCAGAAGCCCATGGCCATGGCAGAGTGAAATAATAGAAAGAGTTTCTATTTAGATTTTCACATTGGACTCGAATCGAATGATTACATCATATGACAGAGACTAGGGTTTGACGAGTTCACCTTAACCCTAATCTGATCGGGGCTCAAGATAGAAGAACTTAATCACACAGGTAGCTGCACCAAGAGGTTCGCATTCAGCTCTGATGGGTTGCCACCATATACTGCTAGGTGTCACTGGTGGATTTTGGGAGCAATTAGAATGATTTAGATGATCGATCATTCTAGCTGTTCGAATCAGAAGAGTTCTGATCCATCGAAAGGAGTTTCGATGATGTCGATGATAGAGATCATGACATATCCCATTACCATACAGAACTGAACCTAACTGGGTCACACAAACAAGGGTTTGAATCTGGTGATCATCAATTGAACTGATCTAGTTCAATTGATCTGAATGAGATTCAATTAGGTTCAAGGAAATCGTGCTAGCACTCGATTGAACCTAACGTTCTTCTTTTACTATCATAAATAAGTTGTCCTGACTGAGCCAAAGGAGTTTGTGCTCAATCAGAGGCCTTCATATGGTCTGACTGGAGGTTGTCCAAGTCAGAAAAGGTTGTCTTATTTTGTAAGACATTACCTGCCATTTTTGGTCACCTGCCATTTCTTGTTCTTTGACTTTGGTCAAAAGTCTACCTTTGACTGGTCAAATGTTGACCATTGACACTTTGACTTTTGACCACATGTGTCATGCACCTATTGGAGAGCTGGTGGGGGCCTGTCCCCCTGCCAGAACCTGGCAAGGAGGAGGGCGCACGCCACCCTTAGGCGTGTGCCCAAGTTGGAGGCGCCTAGGAGTCCTTGTTGGACAAGGACTCCATCTCCTTTTTGGATTCCAATTAGAGTTCTCCTAAGAACCAACTTTGACTGGTCTTAGGCACCCTCTAAGGAGGAATCCAGGGGACTCTATTCCCACCAATCAGATTTAGATCTGATTTCACAAAGGGTTGTGATTGGTTGGGAAGAAGAGGAGTTGGATCACAGCTTAGTCTATAAATAAGACCCTGCGCCCAACTCAAAGAGAAGCAATTCAATTGAGAATTTTCCCATGCCCCAAGGCTGCCTCTCCCTCTTCCTCCATGCCAAAACCTTCTCCTCCTTCTCCTCTCCACGTCCAAAAGGAGTTTTGGATTTTGGTTGGTGCGATTCCAGATCAAAAGAAAGGCGATCAAAAGCAAGAAGGCTGCGCTGCTGCAAAGGACGACTGCTGATCTTCAAAAGGAGTTTTGAAGATCCTCCAGATCAGATCCAGATCTAATTTTTGGAGATGTGATAGAGAAGAAGAGGATCTCCAGATCCAACCCGAGTGGATACCGGTAGAGGCCAGGCGCTTGCGTGGCTAGATCCAGAACCTTCCGCTGCAAACAGGATCATCAACAGGGTAATAGGATTACCCAAATCAAGGTAAATTAAATTTGATTTAATTTATCTTATTTTATTTTATTTATTAAAATAATAAGAATTCAGATCTAAAATATATCAAGATCTGATTAGATCAAGAAAAAAATTTTTGAAATATATCTCTCTTGATCTGATCAGATCTGAACGAACCTGGACCGGAAAAATCAGGATTTTCCCTTCAACTGGTATCAGAGCCATGGTTCTAAAATTATTTAGATCTGATTTTAAATTTATTTTAATTAGAAAATAAAATGATTTTAGATGTCACATGAGATGTGATCAGATCTAAAATCAGAAAAAATTAAAATTAAATGATTTGGATCTAAGATTAGAAGATATGCATGACTAGTTCTAGAATAGAATAGTTCTATAGAATAGTCTTGCATGTTTTGATTTAATCTGATTAAATCATATTTTAGATCTTTTATTTACTATTTTTTGATATTATAAGTGTTATAATAACATCTAAAAAATAGCAAATAAAAATTATTTAATTTTAAATATCATATGAGATATGATTGATGCATGTCTAGACTAGTTGTAGAATAGTTCTACATAATTGTCTAGATTAGAATTTATTTTGATTAGATCAATTTAAATCTAATTTTTTAGATTATTATGAGATAATTTAGATCTGAAAATATGCATGATTTGATACATGAGATGTATGCAAAATATGCCATGATTAGATCTACTTTGTATATGAGATATATGATATAGATCTAATACTGTTTTGTAGTATTTACATGTTCCTGATTAAGGCGTTCCTCTTGGCCGTCCGGTCATAAGAATGAAGAAGGGTTTAAAGGCCCTCTCTTCCCATTCGATGGGGTGTTCTTATGATGTGTAGGGGTGCTGCGTGTTCGTCCTTAATCAGAAACCCAAAACTTACTTTCTGCAAAACCCTAGATCCTGAAACCCTAGGATTTATTGTGCATATTTTGTTTATGAACCCTACTTAATTAAGAATTAAGTTTATGGAATATTAATTAGGTCTAAAATTGAGAATTTCAGATCTAAGACATATTCATAATACTGGGTTCGGGCTTGGGTAGCTCAATTAGGTCTAAGCGGTTGATCAAACCGAATCAAGAGTTGGTTAGATGGGATCAACAATGCTTAAATTGACCAGCCTAATAGGATTAAGTCTGGGTCAAGATCGAGTCACGATCAAGCAAGACCTAATTAGGCTCAGAGGTTAGAGTCTGGATTGTAGGCTAACCCAATTGGTTCTGACTCAACAATTTGGTGTCTAAGGTAAGTTTGGCACAGACGACCGACTGGTTTTTAATTGGAAGCTACTCGACCTGAATGCGTTCTTGTACGAGTTAATGGCATATTCCTTCCACCGGTCTCACTTACCTGGCCATATCTGTTGACACAGTTCTGATCTGAGGTGGTCAATAATCCGAGCTAACCCATGCCACTAGGTTAGTCATAATTGTTATGACTAAGCCAAGTCTAGTTTAATGAGACCTGAATCAATTCTCCCTAAGAAAAGATTAAGTCTGAGGTCTTCCACCATTGTAGATGTGCGGGCCCTTCCCGGGGTTGATTGTTCTCGGCTGGATACAGTGGCTCAGTTGCACCGGGAAGATGCAACCATGTCTATTAGGCATTGGATGCTATGGGCTGGAGGATGAGTTGGGCTCAATATTTTCGGATACGGTGAGAGACTCAATTAGGAACCCAGTCTATGCAAATGGTGGGTCTGACTTAACTAAGGAGTGGATCAATATTTCGGATACGGTGAGATTCATGAATTAGAGACCAAGTTTGGGTGCACCATGATTAGAGAATCATTGAACAAGAGTTGTTCACTCATTGGCTAACCCATCACCAATAACTGTTAGGTGAGGTGATGAGTCAGTTGGTGAGACCGCACCACCCACTAGAAATCATTAATCGTGGAGATTTTCGCATCTCTACAGAGGGAGTGTAGGGATCCGAGAAAATAGTGGGAGCTAATTTGTTTAAAAATAAAATCCCTAAATAAATTGGTCAAGTCAAAATTACAGTATCTAACTAGAATCTTTGACTCTCTACAGGAAAAATGTCTGCGTCCAACCCATTGGCACGTATCCTGGACACACATAGACTGACTGGACCCAATTATAAAGATTGGCTCAGGAACTACAAAATTATTTTGGGTTCAGAGAAGTTAACCACATGTTTTGGACCAGGACCCTCCCACCTTACCAGCCTCGTCCATCCACTGAACAGAGAGCGTCTCTGGAAAAATGGATTGACGAAGATAATAAGGCCAGATACTACATGTTGGGCTCGATGTCTGATGAGCTCCAGCGCCAACATGAAGATATCGGGACTGCTCGCCAAATGTTGGCTCACCTGCAGGAGATGTTTGGTGAACAGAGTCGCGCAGCCAAATATCAAGTCACAAAATGACTTTTTAAGGCTAAGATGCGTGATGGGCAGTCAGTCCAAGATCACTGTCTGACAATGATCAAGGACATGGAAGAGCTTGAGAAGCTCGGTGTGAAGTTGGACTTGGATCTGCAGAACGATATTATTCTGCAATCCTTGACTGATGCATATGGGCAATTCATCATGAATTACCACATGCATAAACTTCAAAATTCCTTGGCCGAGTTAATGAATATGCTGGTTACCGCTGAGCTTTCTATGAAAGGTTCTAAAGGCTCAGTTCTTGCTATGGAACGGACTTCTTCCAAAAGAAAGTCTTATGGAAAGAAAAAGAAGTCTGTGAAAAAGCAAAAGGTGGAAGGATCAAAGAAGAAGAAGGCAGAATCGAAGAAAGAAGGCCGATGGCAAAGGAAAGTGTTTCCATTGCAACAGCGACGGCCATTGGAAGCGGAACTGCCCTACTTACCTGGCCACCCTGAAGAACAAGAAGGAAGGTCCTTCTGGAGGTATGCTCGTTATTGAGTCTAACCTTACGGTTTCTTCTGCATCCAGTTGGGTGCTTGACTCTGGTTCTAGTGCTCATCTGTGCACTTCTATGCAGGGTCTTGAGGATAGCAGGAGGCTGAGGGATGGAGACATGATCCTACGCATCGGTAATGGAGCAAGAGTTGCTGCAGTAGCCGTGGGAACATACCCTCTGCGATTACCATCTGGTTTAGACTTAGTTTTAAAAGACTGTTATTATGTGCCTGCAGCTAGCAGGAATTTGATTTCTGTTTCATGCTTAGCACAAGAAGGTTATGTGATCACCTTCTTTAAGGACCATTGTAACATTCTTTATGAAAGAAATAAAATTGCAAATGGTTTCCTTATTAATGGTCTTTATCAGCTACATATTGATGTACCTGTTCTAACTATCGAGCAAAACGTGAATGCCAAACGACCTAGGGATAGTCCAAACGACAGATATCTATGGCACCTGAGATTAGGTCATATAGCAGAAGATAGGATCAACAAATTGGAGAAAAATGGGCTATTGAGTCCATTGACTTTTCGAGTCATATCCAACTTGTGAATCTTGTCTTCAAGGCAAAATGACTAAACTCCCTTTTGTTGGACATGGGGAGAGGGCCACAGATCTCCTTGCCCTAGTACATACTGATGTGTGCGGCCCATTTGATGTGCCGGCTAGAGGCAATTTTGTCTACTTCATTACCTTTACCGATGATCTGTCTAGGTATGGGTATGTGTATCTTATGAGACATAAGTCTGAAGCTTTTGAAAAGTTCAAAGAATTCAGACATGAAGTAGAAAAACAAACTGGAAAAACCCATTAAGGTTCTTCGATCAGATCGAGGAGGTGAATACCTTAGCCGGGAATTCCTAGACTATCTTAAGGAAAATGGCATAGTCTCTCAATGGACTCCACCAGGAACACCTCAACTCAACGGGGTTTGGAGAAATCGGACTCTATTGGATATGGTTCGATCCATGATGAGCTTCACAGACCTCCCTGATTTTCTTTGGGGACATTCATTATTAACTTCAATTTATCTACTGAATAGGGTTCCCTCTAAAACCGTTCCTACCACACCGTATGAGATATGGCACGGTAAGAAACCAAGTCTGAGTCATCTCAGAATTTGGGGTTGTCCGGCTCATGTCAAAAGACAACAAGCGGACAAGTTAGAGTTTAGGTCCTTTCAGAGCTCGATTCATAGGATATCCTAAAGAGTCATTAGGATACTATTTCTACATTCCAGAAGACCACAATGTGATTGTGAGTCGACATGCCATCTTTCTTGAAAAATAGTTTATTCAAGATAGCGGCATTGGAAAGCAGATTAAGCTTGATGAGAAAGTCTCACAAGCAGAAAAGAGCTAAGGACCAAGTGGAACCAAATCAGGTTGAGCCAATAAGAACACTACCTCCTCCACCTCGTAGATCGGAAAGAGTTTCCCGTCCCCCTGAAAGATACTTAGGTATTATTTCAGAGGACGTAGAGGAAATGTTCCTCATAGGTAATGGTGCTCATGGTGATGATCCCAAAACCTACAACGAGGCGATATCAGATATCGACTCCGAGAAATGGCTTGAGGCAATGAAGTCAGAAGATTCGACTCGATGCACTCAAACCAAGTCTGGACCTTGGTAGATCCACCAGAAGGTATAGTACCTATTGGGTGTAAATGGATCTTCAAGAGAAAGATTGGTGCAGATGGGAATGTGGAGACATTCAAGGCTAGACTGGTGGCAAAAGGTTATAGTCAACATGCGAAGGCATTGACTATCAGGATACCTTTTCCCCGGTAGCTATGCTAAAATCCATCCGCACATTGCTTGCCGTTGCAGCCTATTTCGATTATGAAATATGGCAAATGGACGTGAAAACGGCATTCCTAAATGGATATCTTGAGGAAGATATCTATATGGAACAGCCGCTAGGTTTCACATCCAGTGATACTGATCACAAGGTTTGCAAGCTGCAAAGGTCCATATATGGACTTAAGCAAGCATCTCGGAGCTGGAACACTCGTTTCAATGATGTGATCAAAAAGTTTGGTTTCATCAAAAATGAAGAGGAAACCATGTGTTTTCAAAAGGGTCAGTGGGAGCGCTGTTGTCTTCCTCGTATTGTACGTGGATGACATCCTCCTTATTGGGAATGATATTCCCATGTTGACATCAGTCAAGATGTGGTTGTCCAAGGAATTCTCCATGAAAGACCTAGGTGAAGCATCCTTTATTCTAGGAATTAAGGTCTATAGGGATAGACCGAATAGGATGCTAGGACTTTCACAGAAGATGTACATAGAGAAAGTACTAAAGAGGTTTAGTATGGAAAACTCTAAGAGGGGATTAATACCCTTCAGACATGGTATTCATCTTTCCAAGAAGATGTGCCCCAGCACACCTGAGGAAATAGAACGCATGAGCAAGATCCCTTATGCTTCTGCAATAGGGAGCCTCATGTATGCCATGCTATGTACACGACCTGATATAGCCCATGCTGTGAGTGTCACAAGCAGATATCAGTCAAATCCAGGTGAAGAACACTGGACTTCTGTGAAATGTATCCTTAAGTACTTGAGAAGAACTAAGGATATGATGTTGGTCTTTGGTAACGGAGAACTCCAAGTTCAGGGATACACAGACTCGGACTTCATGTCTGATATAGATGATCGAAAGTCGACATCTGGAAGTCTGTTTGTGTGCAATGGTGGAGCTGTCAGCTGGAAGAGTTCCAAGCAAACTGTGATAGCAGATTCCACCATGGAAGCAGAATATATAGCTGCATCAGAGGCTGCAAAGGAAGCGTTCTGGTACAAGAAGTTTGCTGCAGAAATTGGAGTAATGCCATCAGATGCCATTCCTCTTTACTGCGACAACAATGGCGCCATAGCCCTTGCTAAGGAGCCGAGGTCTCACCAAAAGTCCAAGCACATTGAGCGGCGATATCATCTCATCCGCGATTACCTTGAGAAAGGTTACGTTGAGGTCAAGAGAGTCAACTCCACAGATAATGTGGCAGACCCACTTACAAAGCCGTTGGGCCAGCAGAAGATCGAAGCCCACCTTGAGAAGATGGGACTTAGACTTGTAGCCAATTGGCTTTAGGACAAGTGGGAGATTGTTAGATATATGTGCCCTAGAAGCCAGAATTGGCTGACACTTGTAATACACTTCTAGGGGCAAAATTATAATTTTGACTATAATCAATAAAATGGGTTATTTTCTATCACACCTATGTGTATTTAGTGTCTGTGATACATCCTTTGAGTTAATGGTAATGATAATTCATATTTTCAAGAGTTGAAAATTTAAGACATGAATAATCATTATTAACTCATAAACATGCTCCCGACCATAGGATCATCACGAGGATGGTGATTGATCCGGAAGGTTGTGTGTACGATCGCTTCTCTTTAGTAGATGAGTCTTGAGTCTACGGTGTGGAGACACCGGAGCGAGAGTACAGGTACTCGTTAGAGAACGAGGGCACTGAGCGTGACCACCTCGAGTAGTCATTAGGGAGTCTACCTTCTCGTCAATGACTGACTCGATGCTGCAGTAGTGTGTCTGGTTCTTTGACCTGAGATGCATCGGCAGTTCACCTTGAGGGTGTTATAGTTTGACTACACCATTACTCGGTCTCCTAGCCATATGGAACCCTGAGGTGTATGTTGGCTATAGCATGTTCATTGTAGGAACTGGATTGCATCAAGATGGGATCTATCTACCTCGGTGGTAGAGGAGCAGCCCTATGATGATCATGAGAATCAAGTCCAGAAAGCCCATGGCCATGGCAGAGTGAAATAATAGAAAGAGTTTCTATTTAGATTTTCACATTGGACTCGAATCGAATGATTACATCATATGACAGAGACTAGGGTTTGACGAGTTCACCTTAACCCTAATCTGATCGGGGCTCAAGATAGAAGAACTTAATCACACAGGTAGCTGCACCAAGAGGTTCGCATTCAGCTCTGATGGGTTGCCACCATATACTGCTAGGTGTCACTGGTGGATTTTGGGAGCAATTAGAATGATTTAGATGATCGATCATTCTAGCTGTTCGAATCAGAAGAGTTCTGATCCATCGAAAGGAGTTTCGATGATGTCGATGATAGAGATCATGACATATCCCATTACCATACAGAACTGAACCTAACTGGGTCACACAAATAAGGGTTTGAATCTGGTGATCATCAATTGAACTGATCTAGTTCAATTGATCTGAATGAGATTCAATTAGGTTCAAAGAAATCGTGCTAGCACTCGATTGAACCTAACGTTCTTCTTTTACTATCATAAATAAGTTGTCCTGACTGAGCCAAAGGAGTTTGTGCTCAATCAGAGGCCTTCATATGGTCTGACTGGAGGTTGTCCAAGTCAGAAAAGGTTGTCTTATTTTGTAAGACATTACCTGCCATTTTTGGTCACCTGCCATTTCTTGTTCTTTGACTTTGGTCAAAAGTCTGACCTTTGACTGGTCAAATGTTGACCATTGACACTTTGACTTTTGACCATGTGTCATGCACCTATTGGAGAGCTGGTGGGGGCCTGTCCCCCTGCCAGAACCTGGCAAGGAGGAGGGCGCACGCCACCCTAGGCGTGTGCCCAAGTTGGAGGCGCCCTAGGAGTCCTTGTTGGACAAGGACTCCACCTCCCTTTTGGATTCCAATCAGAGTTCTACTAAGAATCCAAGTTTGACTGGTCTTAGGCACCCTCTAAGGAGGAATCCAGGGGACTCTATTCCAACCAATCAGATTTAGATCTGATTTCACAAAGGGATTGTGATTGGTTGAGAAGAAGAGGAGTTGGATCACAAGAGGTCTATAAATAAGACCCTGCGCCCAACCCAAAGAGAATGCAATTCAAGAGAGATTTCCCACGCCCCAAGGCTGCCTCTCTCCTCCTTCCTCCATGCCTAAACTTCTCCTCCTTCTCCTCTCCACGTCCAAAAGAGTTTTGGATTTTGGTTGGTGCGATTCCAGATCAAAAAGAAAGGCGATCAAAAGAAGAAGGCTGCACTGCTGCAAAGGACGACTGTTGATCTTCAAAAGAAGTTTTGAAGATCCTCCAGATCAGATCCAGATCTGATTTTTGGAGACGTGATAGAGAAGAAGAGGATCTCCAGATCCAGCCCGAGTGGATACCGATAGAGGTCAGACGCTTGCGTGGCTAAGATCCAGAACCTTCCGCTGCAAACAGGATCATCAACAGGATAATAGGATTACCCAGATCAGGTAAATTAAATTTGATTTAATTTATCTTTTTAATTTTATTTTATTAAAATAATAAGAATCAGATGTGAAACATATCAAGATCTGATTGGAATCAAGAGAAAAAGTTTTGAAATATATCTCTTGATCTGATCAGATCTGAACGAACTTGGACCGAGAAATCAGGATTTTCCTTTAATTGTAGACCCATGATATCGCTCAAATACCAATCATCCTTGACATCACAAGCACCGATATCATGTTGTAGAAGCTCTTGATCTCTAGCACGGACCTGAAGGAACCAGTGACATTCTCTATGGATAGCAAATCACCGATCCTCCATCTAGATCTATGATGGAGCGCCTCCCTCCTTAGGCTTGAGGGAGATGCCTTCTTTTCTAGGGCTTCTTCAAGAACCTAGGATGGGAAATCTAGAGAGAAGAGAAGAAGAGAGTTGAGGGAGAAAAGTTTTGTGTTCCATACTATTCAAATTCTAATACAATCTATGTATTTACACATAGCTATTAGGCCCGACCAAAAAATTCTCTGGCTAATCCAATACATGAAAGCACTCACCGAGCCCATGTACATCCATGTCTCTCATGCTTTCATCCTTTGGATCTAGACCCGACCCATATATGAATTAGCCATCTTAAGATCTCTCAAATTAGGCCTTAAGACCCCTAGGATCAACCCAAATCCTAGTCCAAAATAGATCCTCGCATAACTCTGCTCACGCACTGAGCCAGCTCAATCTCAGCACTGAGCTGACTAAGTTTTACTGGGTCGGTTCAGTCTGAAATTGAGCCGGCCTAGTCCTATGCCAAGCCAATAGTTTCGAACGCATAGCTCTCTATTTTTTCTGTGCTCTGAGACTTAGCCAATCCAATTTTGGACTGAGCCGACTAACCTGCAGAAAATTCTTTTTCTGCAGTCTTGATTCTTCGACTTTGATTTCTTGCTTCATCTTGTGTCCCAGATCTACAAAGCACCAACCAAGCTCCTGAAATCTTTAGAGCCAACACCCCGACTCCTTTCATGGCCTCCCAAGGCTTGGGAGCACTATAAATCCTCACAATAGTATGAGTGGTAGCTATCTTTGAAGTATTTCGGTACTGCTTTCATAAGTTCCTGATGTCTATTTGTTATAATCGTGAATGATTGTCCATGATAGTCGACACAAGACTCTAAGACTCATTTTAAAATCTGATAAAATCGATCCTAATTATTATCATTCTCTATATCAACAATGGCATATGCTACAGAAAATATATTATCATTCGCATCTTAACCCGTAGCACCAAGTAAAACTCCTCCATCCTTATGCTTAATGAATGTTGCATCCATGAATATCAGAGGTCTACAACCTTTTATAAAATCATTAATTGATCCTTTAAATGAAATAAATAGACATTTGAATCGATCATCGAGGGTTTCATATTCTGCTATGCTATCGAGGTTGGTCTCAATAATGGCATTATGGTACCATCAGATTCATTCATAAGATATTAACCTTTGACCATAGAGATCCTTGGTAGCAACCTCTTTCCTATGCCAAGCTTGATGATATGGCAATTCTACACCGAATTCACGATGAATATCTTTTACAATATCAATTGACCTATACAAAGGCATATCCTGAATGAGGCCTTCCTCTATCTCATCTAAGGTGAATGAGGCCTTCGACCTTGCTCACGTTAGGACGAGGTTCTTCTCCTATTCCTAATGGGCTGTGGGGACACATAAGGGTTGATGTCAGGGCCTCTCTTTCTATCTCGTCTAAGGTGAATGAGGCCTTCGACTTTGCTCGCGTTAGGATGAGGTTCTCCTCCTGTTCCTAATGGACTGTGGAGGCACATAAGGGCCATTGTTAGGGCCTCTTCTTTCATTCCATCCTAAATGAACGAGGTCTTCGACCTTGCTCGGATTATGACGAGATTCTCCTCCTATTTCTAACAGGCTACTTTCGTTCATTTCTTTTCTATCATCATGTAATTCTTGCACCAGAAAATAATAATGCTGAATGAAGGAGTCTTATTAAAGGCAGTTTACTGGTAATACATCCTTGGGTTTTCTGAGTTTCAAGGTCGGGAAAGCACTATTCCTCCGAGCTTCTTCAGGCGATAAGTTTCGAACCAAACGACCTCCACCACTTCATACGAATCTTTCTAATTTGGGGTGAGCTTTTCTTGGCTCTGAGGCTGAGAGACGGTGGCTCGCCGAAGCACTAGATCTTCCACTCTGAACATCTTACCTCTAACTCTAGAGTTATAGTACTGGGCTACCTTCCGTCTGTAGGCCGCCATCCGGATGTGGGCTTCCTTCCTTTTTTCTTCCAGCAGATCAAGGTTAACTTCGAGGTCCTGGGGGTTGAGCTGCTTGTTGAAACCCACGACTCATACAGATGAGAGCTTAAGTTCGATCGAGATAACTGCCTCCATATCAAAGGCCAAGGCGAAGGGTGTTTCCCCAGTTGGCACCCTTTGTGTAGTTCGGTATGCCCAGAGAATGTGGTAGAGTTCGTCCACCCATGCCTCCTTTGCATTGTCGAGCCTTATCTTGATGCCTTGCAGTAGGGTCCAATTGGTTACCTCAGCTTCTCCATTGGCCTGTGGGTGAGCCATCGATATGAAGCGGTGGGAGATATTTAGTCCTTCGCAGAACTCGACGAACCTCACCCTAGCGAACTGTCGCCCATTGTCGATTATAAAGATTCGGGACAGACCAAACCAATAGACTAGTGACTTCCAGACGAAGTTCTGTACCTTGACCTCGGTAATCTTTGCTACTGGTTCAGCTTCAACCCACTTGGTAAAATAGTCGATCGCGATCAGGAGAAACTTTCGCTGCCCGGACGTCGTCGAAAAGGGGCTAAGTATGTCCATTCTCCATTACGCAAATGGCCAAGGTGCACTTAGCAGAGCAAGCTTGGAGGCTGATTGTCTTTGTACGTTTGCATTCTTCTAACAACAGTTGCACTTCTTCACATACTCCATGGAAATGCGAAAAATGGCCGACCAATAGTATCCTTGCCAAAGTAGTCTTTGCGACAGGAACCTGGCTCATATGTGACTTCCGCAGAGTCCTTTGTGCACCTCCTAGAGTGCGAGATCGGCTTCTGAAAGTTGGAGACATCTCAATAGTGGAAGGAAGTATGATCTCTTATACAATCTGCCTTCATGTAAAATATAGTGGGAGGCCTAATTTCTGAGCTTCCGAGCTTCTTTCGAGTCATGAGGAAGGACTCCCTCCTTGAGGTAGGTGACCAACGGGTCAATCCAGCTTTACTCGAATTTCGTCTGCAGAATGACCTGGGGTTCCTCTATGGTTGGGCACTTCAGAGTCTCCAAGAATACTTCTTTCGGAAGCTCGGTTGGGGCTGAAGTAGCCAACTTGGAGAGAAGATCGGCTCTTACATTTTTCATCCTCAGAATTTATCGAATGTCGAAACTGTCGAAGACCAGGGTCAAATCCCTCACCTTCCCAAGGTATCTTACCATACTGTCCTCCCGCATCTTGTAGCTGCCATTAACTTGGCATACCACCAGCTGAGAATCACGGTAGACTTGAAACCGATCTACTTTTCATTCTCTCGCTATTTTTAATCCGACGATCATCGCTTTATATTCGGCCCCATTGTTGGTCGTAGGAAACTCGAAGCACAGTGCGTTCTCAACAATGACGCCCTCGGGGCTAATTAAGACCAGCCCCGCACCAGCTCCGACGGAGTTGGACGAGCCATCCACATGCAGAACCCAAAAGTCTTTGGGGAGATCGGCACTTTCCTCGGAGAGGTTCAGCTGTGATAGCAGGGTGCTGGTCTCATTTTGTTTAGACTCGGCTTTGACTGGAGTGGTGCATTCTAACATAAAATCCGCTAATATCTGAATCTTGATCGATGGCCTGGGCTGGTAGTTGATCTCAAACTTTGTGAGCTCGATTGCCCATTCTGCGATTCTCGCAGAAGCGTCCGCTCGGTGCAGGACTGCTTTTATTGGTTGGTCCGTGAGGACCGTAATGGTATGCTCCTAAAAATAAGGTCGGAGTCTCCGAACAGTAATTAGAAGAGAGTAAATCAGTTTTTCTAACCTTGAGTACCTGATCTCTGCATCCCTCAAGATCCGGCTCACATAGTAGATCGATCACTGCATCTTTGCTTCCTCTTTGACTAGGACTGCCGCCAAGGCCACCGGGGAGACAGCTAGGTATAGAAATAATTCTTCTCTAGATTCGAGCTTTATCAGCAATGGAGATGAGCCGAGGTAGTTTTTAAGTTCCTCGAATGCCTGTTGGCACTCCGCTGTCCAGTAGAAGTTCTTTGGTTGTCTGAAAACTTAGAAGAAGGGCACACATCGTTCGACCGACCTTGAGACAAAATGATTTAGGGATGCCACCTTTTCAGTCAGACGCTGAACTTCTTTGATCATTTTTGGAGCGGTCATCTCCTGAATGGCTCGAATTTTCTCGAAGTTTGCTTCAATCCCATATCTTGACACCATAAACCCCAGAAATTTTTCTGAGGTCATGCCAAAGGCGCACTTGATCGGATTCAGTTTCATCTTGTGCTTCCTGAGTGCATCGAAGGTCTCTTTAAGGTCGACGAGGTAGTCTGTTAAAGCTCAGCTTTTGACAAGCATATCATCTACATACACCTTCATGTTGCGGTCGATCTGCTCCTTGAAGATCTTATTGACCAAATGTTGGTATGTTGCCCCTGCATTTTTTAGCCCAAAGGGCATGACCCTATAACAATAAAGACCACGGTTAGTAATGAAAGCGGTCTTCTCTTTGTCCTCAGGCGCCATCCGGATCTGGTTATAA
Source organism: Cocos nucifera (assembly GCA_006176705.1). Taxonomy (NCBI): domain Eukaryota; kingdom Viridiplantae; phylum Streptophyta; class Magnoliopsida; order Arecales; family Arecaceae; genus Cocos; species Cocos nucifera. The sequence goes on from QRFJ01000077.1 coordinate 279,748, forward strand.
CCAGAGAAGGCATCCATGAAGGTGAGGAGCTCGTAGCCTAAAGTCGCATCCACTAGTTGATCAATCCTAGATAGAGGGTAATTGTCTTTTGGGTAGGACTTGTTCAGATTTTTAAAATCAATGCACATCCTCCACTTGTTGTTTGCCTTTTTTATGAGGACCATATTTGAGACCCAGATCGGATAATAAACCTCTCGAATGAATTCAGCTTTGAGGAGCTTGTCTACTTCTTCGATGATTGCTTTCTTCCTCTTCGGAGCGTGGTGGTGCATCTTTTCTTTTATAGGCCGATGTCTCGAGTCGACAGCCAGTCGATGTTCCATAACCTCGGCGTCAATTCCTGGAACGTTTGCTGGGGTCCAAGCAAAGACATCCACGTTTCTTCTAAGGAAGGTAACGAGCTGCTCCTGAACTTTGCCTATCAAGTTGGAGCCGATCTGCACTGCATGCTTGACGTTCCCATCATTTAAGGGCACAGAGACAAGGTCCTCCATAGGCTTGCCCCGCTCTTCAGTGAGGTCATCTCGGACATCCAATTCGTCAACAAGATAAGAGTCGGACTACTCTCCCTTATGTAGGACGATCGAGTAGCAGTGCCTCGCCAAAGCTTGGTCTTCCCTGACTTCTCTGATCTCGTGACTTGTCGAGAATTTTATCTTCAAATAATAGATCGACACCACCGCCGAAAGTGCATTAGACCAGGTCGGCCAAGAATGGCATTGTAGACGGACGGAGTTCTCACGACTAGGAAATGGACTTGCGCTTTGGCCAGTTTCGGACGTTGTCCTGCTGTTATAATCAAAGTTATTATGCCCTCAATTGGTATGGCATTGCCAGTGAATCCTATCAACGGAGAGTTCATAGGCCCCAAGTGGTCATCGGGTAAGAACATTTTTGAGAAGGCATCGTAAAACAACACATCGATCGAACTTTCATTGTCCACCAAAATATGGCGTATATCATAATCGACAATATTCAAAGAGATTACAACTGCATCGTTGTGCGAAAATTGGACCCCCTGGGCGTCCGCCTCAGTAAAGGTCACAGGTTCCTCGGTCCTCTGTTTCTTCATCGGTCCTTTGGATCCGCTGGCCTCTTCTTATTGAAGTCCCTCCGAGATAGTATTGATGACACCGAGAGGCGGCCGATCTTCTTGGTCCTCCCCCCTCGGTGGTAGCGCTCTCAACCGATCCTCTCGCCCTTCAAATCATCTCCACAGGAATCGGCCAAGTCTACCCCGCCTGACGAGCTCTTCGATCTCATTCTGAAGTTGGATGCACTCCTCAGTATCGTGGCCGTGGTCACGATGATAAAGGCAGAATTTATTGAAATTGCATTTGCTGGAGTGGGAATGCATCCTCTCAGATCTCGAAAGTTGTTCCCTGATTTCCATCAGCACTTGGATTTTTGGAGCGTTAAGGGGGGGCGTAGTTGTGAAATCTCCGTTAGAAAGAACCTCGGTGCTGGGGAGAACCTTGGTATATCCTTCTGTCGGGGCTTCCCTGCCTCCGAGCCCGAGGGGGAGTTCGGGCTCGCCTGCGTCCAGAAAGAGTCCGGGAACACGATCGAACTTTACTCAACTTTCCTTCTTCGGCGTGCCTGCTCGGCTCACCAACTTGCCACTCGCCACCGACTTTATCGTCTTTGGTCTTGATGGCCTCCTCAATTCGAGCATAACCTTCAGTCTGAGCTAGCATGTCAACAAAGTCCTTGGGATATTTCTTTTTCAGGAAGAACAGCAAGTCATTTTTCTGAAGGCCGCCCTTGAGTGCGGCCATTGCAACGGACTGATCCAGATCCCAGACCTCCAATGCCGTGGCATTAAACTGAGTGACATAAGTTCGAATGGATTCTCCTTGCTTCTACTTGACATTCATCAGAAAATCCAAACTTCAGCGCGGATGCCGACTACTGACGAAGTGGGCTACGAACTGCTGGCTCATTTGATCAAACGATAAGATGGTACTTGACTTAAGTACCGAGTACCAGTTCCTGGTGGCTTCCTTAAGAGTCGAGGAAAAAGCCCAGCATAAAATAGCATCTGGTGCATCATGGAGCAACATCATCATCTGGAAGGCTTTCAGATGGTCAACTGGATCGGTGGTCCCATCGTAACTCTCAAACTATGGGAGCTTGAAGTTCGGCGGAACTGGTTCCTGCATAATTTTCTACGAAAAGGGAGGGTCAGCACAAACATCATTACCATGAAAGGAGGGATTGTGATGGAGTTCTTCGATCCGTCGGCTCATTTTCAAGAGCCTTTGATCCAAGAGATCTTCACGGTCTTTGATATCTAAGATTTTTTAGTAGAATGGGTGTGAAGCTTCTCCTTAGGTCGAGTCGTGGTTCGAGCAGGGGCCTTCCCTCCTCTGCTTCTCTCTTCCAGGGATCGGAGGTCGGGTAGTCCAAGTCGACCATTCCTATATCAGACCACAGGGCTCTAAAAAATTCTGCATCGATTGAGCTAGGGTCGGGGCCTGCTGGTGCATGGCCTACACTGCCTGCATCACCTCCGTGAGGCCACGAACCTACTGGACGAGCAAGTTGAACTGCTCCGCATCCACCGCAGCTACAGATGGAACCTGGATTACCGGGGCTGGAGTGGGAGCAGACGGATTTGAGCGGGATCGGGCCGCGGAGGTCGTTGATCGTCGGATCGAAGCTTTCTTGGGAGGCATTTTTTCTAGAAAGAACTTTAGATCACTACTGAGCACTCCTTTAAGATCGAGGGAATCTCAAGAACAAAGGGGCCCTTCCTCTAGCGCCAAATCTGTTGGTGCAGAATTCGATTGATGCCAGATCGAGCTAGAGTGGAAGGGGACGAGGTCGCCGTCGGTGATATGCAAAACAATGTCCCACCCGGAGCTTATGGGGGTAGCTCCGGTAGGACCCTCTGATGGTCAAGTTAGCTCTGGCCAACAGAAATGGAGTACTGAGTGTGGAGTTCGGCAGGATTTCGAGGAGGAGAGAAGAGTTTTAGATTCTGACGTAAGCATATCTAGAGGATCCTTTTTATAGGTGGAGCTTGTTGTAACTGCCTTGATTAATAACTGTCGTAACCGTCCTAATCAATGCTGATCGTTATTGACTTAATAAATGTCGATCGTTATTGATCAGGACGGTTACGACAGTCATTAATCAAGACAGTTACAACAAGCTCCGTCTATAAAAAGGATCCTCCAGATACGCTTACGCCAGGTTCTAAAACTCTTCTCTCCTCCTCAAAATCCTGCCGAACTCCACACTGTGTACTCAATTTCTATTGTCCAGAGCTAACTTGACCGTCGGAGGATCCTATCGGAGCTATCCCCATCGGCTCTGGATGGGACTTTATTTTGCAGGTCACTAACGACGACCTCGTCCCCTTCCACTCCAGCTCGATCCGACGTCAACCGAATTCTGCACCAATACATACTATCAAAGTTTCACTTCAATCGAATATCGTTATCATGATCAATTTAGTATGGAATGATTTCGACCGTTAAATTAGAAACAAGCGATCAAAGGATTAAACGGCATTCGATTATGAGATAATTTTTCAGTTAAATGATCTTTGTTATAATTTTAAATATTTTACAATGATGATGGTAAAATTTAAATTATTTTTGTATAAATTATTTATGTTAAGCAGGTATTACAAAAGCACGAGCATAACAACCAATGAAGTTTCAGAATGGTTATCAAGAGACGTATAGTTTTAGATTGTTCTTCATCTCACGAGTTGAATTTTATAATCACCATCATAAAAAATGATTAAAGTAGTAGCCATGATCATTTATAAAAAAAAATTATCTCATAATCAGACACCATTTGGTCCTTTGATCACTCGTTTATCATTTAACGACCGAAACTAACCTACACTAAATTGACCAAGATAACGATATCCGATTGAAATAAAACTTTGATAGTATGCTACAAACATCACCGAGATCATCGTTGCAGATTTTTGGATCCATCAGAGATCTCCATCTATCAGATCATCGCATTGTCATTCATGATCGTCGAAATCGAATTTTTTTGATCGACAAAACTAGGGCTATCGGATCGAGGCGACCTTTTGCGACAATACTCTAATGATAATTATTTAGATAATGAACGATGAACATGGGCATTAAATTTTAAAATTATATAATATTTTTAAAAAAAATTACTATCATAAAAAAGCTTATAGCAGTGGTTCATACTAACCGCTGCTATAGATTCGACTTATGGCAGTGGTTTCACTAACCGCTGCTATAGGTCCGACCTATAGAAGCGGTTACAATGAACCGCTACTATAGATTGATCTATGGCAGCAGTTTTTTGTAACCGCTGCTATAGGTCCGACCTACGGTAGCGATTTTCGTTAATCGCTGCTATATGTCGGACCTATGATAGCGGTTACAAAAACCGCTGCCATAGATCCGACCTATAGTAGCGGTTAACGAAAACCACTATCGTAGGATTATGGCAGCAGTTTCAAAAATCGCTATCATAGTATGCACTGTCATAGATCATTTTTGTATTATTGGATGTCATATATATTCATAAAAAGTCATATAAGATATCAAAAAGTAATAACACTGGTCTCTCTTTATTCCACGAAAGGAAGGAATATTTTCATCAAAAAAAGTTAAAAAAAAAAACTGAGCTGCATTAAATATTTATTCTATTATTAATTGCACTACGTACTCCAATATAATTGGATGGTATATTCTACATCAATTTTACTAGAGTTTGAGGTTTATCCATAGCGAGCACGTTCGCACATCCACCATTAGATCATCCTGATATTCGAATTTTGGTGGAATACACGATCAATTTGATGGTGGAAAGTCCCGTTCGTATATGCAAACGGGTTTTCCAAAGTCCAATCATTTTACTATACTGCATGTGGTACATAAGTTCATTTCAATTAGTAGAGTAGATAAGATTGTCATAATAAATCAAGGGTCTCATCCCAAATTTACTGGAATGGATAAACTAAAATAAATAAATAAATAGACTATTATATTCTTAAAAAATTAAAAAATAGATAAAATAATGAATTTCATGAGTCACATCATTGACGAAGTCATAATAAACCATCTATCAAACTATTCTCTCTCACGCGAATGAATAATATGCACCATTGGCGTTTACCATCGGTCTCCATAAGGAGGGTGCATGGACTCTCTAACTGTTTTGCAAGACAAGTTATACCGAGGCTTTTGCCACTATGTTAGCATGTATAGTCGCTACACCATTGGTGGACCTTGCAATGGGTACCTTGCTGCGGTCAAGAAGATGTCTCGGATCCAATCCGGGATATACGTGATTTGTTGCATACTTTTACTTGCAAGATTTGTTTATGCCACACGGCCAATGCATGAGCATATTCGGAACTTCGTCAATGCCGTCGAAGCACTAGATTTGCTACGCTAGTTGAAAGGCATGGTACAGGTGCTAGTTATATTCTAGGTGGCACGTTGGGGCTAACCTGGAAACAAAATAATCCATTTTGTGGCACATTGTGGTGGCTGGCAGGATTGTGCGGCGTCGATGGAGATCGGAGAAGATGATGAAGTTAAAATTAGAGTTTAAATATTTTAATCATTAAATTATTTTAAATTTATATCAAAATTTATTTAATTTTAAAATAATTTAATAAAACCATTTAAGTCATCTAACTTCAAATGGCATCCCAACTTTTTTTCAAAAAAAAAGTTGGTTGAAGATGTTGCAGTAAATCAAAAAATGTAAGATTGGCATTATAGTAACTTAAGATATAGCAGATACTTATAAATTGAGATAAAATATAAGATGTTATTTATTTTTCAACCTATTATTTTAATTAAAGAATAGCTAACTAGTGTGACAGTGCCATATTTTTCTATCTAACAAATTTTTAACAGTTCACTAATTTTAATAATTGATGGTCATGTAAAACACTTGCTCAAATATAAATATATTTTTTGTAAACCTTTGATGGTTGCACCAAATAATCTAGACTCCTATCCTCTCGTTGTCATGGTTACGGAGATCAGGGTGTTTGGGAAAGATGGTTATATTTGGTGGAGAAAGACCGCTCCTCCCGTTCCTTTTGTGATCTGTACCTGGCGTTGCGATTGATCTGGTACCATAATCCTACAAGTTTATTATATAAACTAATAAAATAAAAGGTATGGGTTGGGCATGCCATGGAGAACAATTTTGAACATGGATCTATAAAAATAGTAGGGCGCGATGACATGCTATGACTTTTGAGTGACAACTAGGCAATTTCGAGCAAATTATAGTTGTTGATCTTTAAAAATTTATTTCAATGATTAGATTCAAAATTCTAAAAGATTAATGGATTAAATAGGACGGCTATCAAAAGCATTGGATTGCAGATTAGATTAGATCTATATTATTAAATATTTAAAACTATTTTTTAAGCGAGCCGATCTAAATATCATAGAAAGAAAACATAGTATTCAGATTGATCCACTCAAAAATAATCTAAATATTTAAGAATATAGATCTAACTAATCTATAATCTAATATTTTAGTGATTGTACTAGTCTAATCCATCAATTCTATATAATTTTGGATCTAACCATCTAAATATAAATTTTATTTTTTAAATATATTACAATCTAAATTAATTATTAAAAGATTATCTAAGTAGAATTATAGCCATTGTATTTAGACTTGTTCTAAATGTCATAGAGAAGAATATACCTCGCAAGGCTTGCATGGTCCCAACGGCACATGTCGTCACGAAACCTTCTCACGTGTCCTTCTCAAAGGTGCACTACATGTAATTACTAGCAAATAACCCGCAACATGATTCAATTATTTTTTAAAAAAAGTTAGTTAGAATATAATAATAAATAAAAGCAAGAGTTATACTAAATATTAGATATTATATCAGATGATATATAAATAAAAATTAACATTATGCTTATTCTTCATTTATTGAATACTCGATATGTATGATCAACAAATAATTACAGAATTATATCACTCTTTCTTTGTTTCAAAGAGCACACAAAATATATCAATTTGAAACATAGTAGTTATTAAAAATTAAATTGGAAGGTATAAAAATTTTTTAAGATAGAAAAATTTTAGATGAAGTAAAATTTTTTTTTGACATTAGCAGCAATAAAATTAGATACTAAAATGAATTTCAATAAAAAAAAAGCAAGTCATACAAAAAAAATTTTAATCCAAACAATCAAATCCTACGGGTGCGATTTCTTCATAAAAGTAAATTCCAGCAAATGATGCCTCCATTTTTCTTATTGCTTATCGACAAAACATAGGATATTCTCTAAAATAAACTACTACATATAGAAAAAATTCAAACTAAAGCATACATAATAAATAAAATTTGATTTTTATAAATCAAACCTATAACGTAGATAACGAAATCCCATCACCAATATTAAACAATCATTCAAATAAAGCAAACAAACATACAAATAGAACATACCTATCATCTATAGTAATCCGATCAAAAAATGTATCCAACATACAAAAAAAAAAGCTAAGTTAACAAACAATGTTCAACATAAAAAAAAGAAGAAGTGTGAACAAAATTCTCTCAACAAAAAAAAATAAACAAATCAATATCAAGAAACCAGGTCTACTGACACTAAAGAGGACTCACCATTTCTTGAAATTTTTCTTACAAAAGACAAACATATTCAAATGGATAGCTAATATTACCAAAATCATCTTCTAAGAACTATGAATAAAAAAGTAGGAGTAAATTGATTCAGAGGCAGCTTTTACCATATTATTTTGAAATAATCTCATAATAAGACACTCAATTAAGATTTAATAATATTTAGAAAAAATAAAAATAAATAGATAGCTCATCCTAAAAATAGAAAAAAAAAATATATATATATATATATATATATATATATATATATATATATATATATATAGCTTCCCATCGTAAAACATGCAATATCCTTGGAGAGGACTTATTTTGGATCATGATTAATATTCATATCCTTAACTAATAACAAAGTACTCAATGGTACATGAGAATAATTTCAATAGCCAACTTAAAGAAGATATACCATAGAATATTTAAAATAAAACTCAGTTATTCTAGTTACTCCATGTGAAACCTAAGCGAATAAAGTACCCTAGGTACATCTAATTTTTTTTCAAATCTTATCTTTCTTTTTAAAGTATTTTCACTCTCTAAAATCCTCTATAAATTTAAATTATTGACATGCATTGTGGTAATAAAAAAATATCTAAAATAACCAATAATAAATCTGATTTGAATGGGAAAATCTGAAATTTAAACGAATGTAGTTTTGTATGTTGATTTCTCTAAATACCAAAGTTTAAATTTATGCAACTCTATGCCTTTCCAGACTGAAAATTTAACTATTTTCTCAAATTAAACCTAATTTGAATGATAAAATCTTAAATTTAGATGGATATAAATCTTAAAATCAATCAACAAATATAATCTATAATTTTAAATTTATTTTTTTTAATAATCATTTTTATATCAAATGCATATATTCATATTTTAATTTCATACAACTGAAACGATCAACATTATTTATGTCGATCTTCGAATCTTTCAGATCATATATGATAAATTTAAATATTTCTACATCTTTCAATATAGAATTCTAAATTAATTTTAAACCCCCTCCAACAAAAAAAAAACTTTTTCTAACAAATTAGGATCATCCAATTAATACAATCCACTTTACCTTTTTAATTTTCTAATATTTTTTCATCCACATATAATAAATCAAGATATTTTATATATTTACACAATAATTTTTAAAATTTATCTTAAAAATTATGTTAAAATATAATATATAGATCTAAAAAAATAATTAGATATTCTTGCATCTGATGCTACAATAGGCTCAATGATGGCAGTCAGATAATTTTTTTCAAATATCTAATCCAATCCATTAGATAATGTTCTATAAGATTTGGGATGAATTTAGAAATTAAAATTAAAATTTACTTAGATTTGGAATTTCTCCTTCGAATATTCATTATTTGAATCTGATTATTAAGGGATGGAAGGATTTGAATTCTAAATCTTCGGATAATAGCATGAGTTCGGTGCTATGTAGCGGATTTGATTTTAAAAAAATAATTATAATAATTTTTAATATATTATTCTTGAAAAAAGTCTATACATTATGTAGTTTGAAAACTTACATGCATTTCAACTTCCATCACAAATTTTCTCTTCATTTGTATTGAATAATAAAAAAATTATCAATATATTATTCAATCAATATTAAATTTCAATAAATGAATGTTATTATCATAATATAAATAAGAAAACCATAAATTTCAAATTATCATTTTTCGACGGTTATTCTAGCATTGCTTTGTGCATATAGAATAAATTATTTTTTAAAAAATTATAAATAAATGATAAATATATTAAATTAAGATTTATTATTGAATTCCACCAAGCAATGTTTTTGAAAAGATAAACTCATAGTACAATAATAACCATAATTACAAATTTACACTATACAGGTAAAAAATTAATTAATTAATTTATTTATAAGCAAAAATTTTAATTTATATCTAGACTTAAAAAAATACTACAGTAGAATCAATGCAATATTATAGTCAAAAATTTTTTGTGGAAAAAATTTATTACAACCATCCCATAAAAATAAAAGAACTAATATTCAGCCAAACATATAAAAAAATAGTAATTTTTAAATTTTTTAACCATGCATCATTTATTTCTTTGCTACAGCAAAAGCAAAAGACAAAGTACATTCTAAATTATATATTTTATTTTTTAAAAAAATTTATACAAAATAATTTTTAAAATGCATAGCAATAGTCTCTATAATTTTTCTATAAAGAAAAAAATTAATTATTATAAATATTCTAAAATAATTAAAAAGCAGCCAGACAAAAAAATGTTAATTTCTATTTTTTTCCTAGGGGTAAAATAAAGCACATGTAAAATTAAATTTTTATTTTTTTAGAAAATATCAAAACCAAATTTTAAAAGACATTGCAATAGACTTTGTAATTTTTCTATAAAAAAAATAAATTATTACAACCATTCCATAAAAAAATTTTAAAAAAAGCATCTAAACATATGAAAAATTGTTAATTTCTAAATTTTCTTAACCATTTAGATCATTTTTTTTTTCTAAAACAAAAAAACAAAACACATCTCAAATTATACATTTCTTATTTTAAAAAATCAAAAAAATATATTTTTTAAAAGACATTACAATTGTTTCTTTTTTATAGGAAAGTTTTTCATATAATTTTTGTAAAATTATCTATAAGTACACCATCATAAAAAGAAATCTAGTTTATCAATTCTCGTGCATACAATTCCTATAATTTTTTTATATGATTGAGTGGCGCATAGAAAGCTTATGCATATGTCCTTATTATACACTACAATATATATCATTTATAGAAGCCCAATCCAAACTTTTTATATGCATTTAAGGTTAATTTAAAACCTAATCTACCCCTACATTCCCATCTCTTTTTTTCCCCATCCTATCCTGTTGTCAACTCCTTCCCCTCTCCATCACTAGCTTCTCACCCCATCCTATCACCTTCATCCACCTGGTTAAGCTCTATTTTGCTGCCTCCAGCCTCTCTTTTTTCTATATGTCATGATGGAAAATCTTCGCATTTGCATTTTTTTTTCCTTATCTCGACACCAATTTTTTTCTTTTATCTCTCTACACCACCACCACGACACCTCAACACCTCCATAGTCCGCGATACTCAGAAAGATGCTGAAGTTTCTTATATCTCCTTCTTTTCTAAAGGTACATTCTCACTATTTTCTTCTTCAATCTAAATTTTTCTCTTTTTTCTAAAATATATCACTTATTATTTTTTTATAGATTTTTTCTTCTTATTTTTCTTTTCCATTGGGTCTTCTACTATTTTCTTTTCTTCGTTTTTTTTTTTTGGTTCCTCTCTTTCTTGATCCATCCCTTTGTCTCTCTTCTCTCTCACTCCACCCCATTACTGATTTCTCATCCCATCCCACTACTGGTTCCTCTTTGTCCTTCCATCTCTATTTTTTTTAAAAAAATTTTTCATCTTCTTCCTCATACTCTATTCCACAATGCTAATGCTATTTAGAAACCCTAACTTTAATCCCTAACTTAATTCTAACCCTAATCAACCTCTGAATGTAATTTTCAAACTTAATTAAAATTCTATCCTAAATAACCTAAACTTTAATACAAACATTTTCTCTAACAACCTAAACCCTAAGTCAATTTTCAATGTCAATAATCTAAACCCCAACCTAACCCAAACACAAACCCTAATCCAAATTGAAACATAACTCAACCCAAACCCAAACCTTAACCTAAATTTGGAATCTAGCTATTTCTAACCCAAACCTCACCCAAACACAACCCGAACCTAAACCCTAACCTAAATCTCAATCCAATCTAACCCAAACCAATCTGCATTGGAACTCTAATCTATATCTGAATCATATTTCTAATTGATGAAAGAGCAATCAAAAAAATCACTCAAAAGAAGTTACTCAATCATTTCATTAAAAATGGCACACTTCATGATACCAATTCAAAGGCAGCAATAAGAATACAATATTTTTAAATTATTAAAGCATATTGTTTCATGAAATCATATTCACAAATAGTAGATGCTATGTCAAGATCCAAATAACATTTAATAAAAATTATCATTATACCCATTCTTCATTTATGGAATATTAAATTTATGTGATTAGCAAACAACTACAGAATTACATATAAATAAGAGATTTGAGACTTTTATGGTGGTAGATAAATAAAAAAAGAAGAAGAAAAAAGAGAGCTATAGCTCACCTAGGGTTATAAAAGAGGTTGACTTTATTGGCATAGAGAAGGATCATATCCTCATATTATAGCAGTGGTTAAAGATATCTAATATAATCCTAGCAATCTTAAAATATAATAGCAATGCCGCAACATCCACAACCTTTGTTAAAGTAAACAAACATATGAATAGAATATACCCGTCTTCTGCAGTAATATGATCAAAGAATATACTCAACATATAAAGAAAAGCTATACCTGCTCAACAAAAAATATTTTTTGTAAGTTAACAAAAAAAATTTACCATTAAAAAAAAAATATGAACAAAATTCTATCAAGAGAAAGAATGAACAAATTAATATCAGAAAATCATGTCTGCTAGCATTAAAAGATGAAAGAGAACTCATCATTTCTTGATATTTCTCTTACAAAAAGAAATATGTGCAAATGGATAACTGGCATCACTAAAAACTTCTTCTAAGAGCTATAAAAAAAAAATAAGAGTAAATTAATTCAGAGACCACATTTGCCATATTGTTTTAAAATAATCAAGATACTCAATCAAGATTTAATAATATTTAGAAAAAATAAAATAAATATTAACATGTTGAGATAGCTCATCCGGGATGCAATACGGGAGACCCGCGCAAGCAACAAAATGGCGCAGTGACGTAGGTGAAACATCACATAGCCATTGCATGAGGCTTGTCGGTTCTCCACGACAGGACGATGCCAGCCATTGGTTGCCATAGTTCATTCCATTATGCATGCAAGTCTCTCTCTCTCTCTCTTGTTTGTTTTGGTTGGGTTGGCGGGTGGGCGCGGGGGTAGGGTTAGCGGTTGCAGGTACTGTTGATGTTTTTCTCTTCCTACATCGTAGAAAGCTATATTAACCACTCAACAACGTTGTTTGATAGATTTTTTAAGCTATATTAACCACTCGACAACGTTCTTTGATAGCAAGCAACTTATCACAGAATTTCATTTTTGTAATCATATAGGTCATGGGCTACTGTAATTTTAAGCAGCCGAAAATTTGAGTCAACTTTTTTCGGTTTAAGTTAGGCGAGATTGGTTGGGTTCGGTCTCGGATAGGCTACCAGACACCTATGACTACTAGCGTACATGAGAAAAGCTTTTGTTTTGAGCTTATCATTTGATGCATGGATGTGGTTACATTTACAGGGTGAAATAATCTTATCAGATATAATAATCAAAGCTACCAAGTGAAATCCAAAATAGTCATTGTCCCTCGAAATTTACCAAGCTTGAGATTTTTATTAAATTTAAATTAAAAAAAAAATTATAGGAGCTGAATGGTGCAAAACAACAGTCAGTTGGTCAGTAAAATATATATATATATATATATATATATATATATATATATAATATGTATCTTTCTAATTATCTATATATATATATATATATGAATTAATAAAAGGTTTTTGTTTTTTTTTTATAAAAAACACGATTTATGAAAGTGTCATACAATGGCCATTTCACCACTCGATTAGCAACATTTATTGGCTTTACAGGGGGAGTTTTTGATTGATGAGTTGGCTCAGCTCGCATGCAGCTCACGGCAAAAGTAACCACTCGCAGGGCATCCCCTTCTGCGAGGTGCGCTTAATGTGCCAGCGTACAAACGCATGCTTCCATACCCTCAGGTGAAAGTGGAAAGGGTCGCAGGCATTCGGCTCCCTTTCCCGAGGGAAACTCTTCCTCCTCCTGCCCTCTTGATCGTTTCACATGCTGCCTTCAATGCAGTCAATGCAGTGCCCCCGGAGTACATTCCCATCCACTCTCTCCTGCCATGGTGCCACCTTTCAATTGAAAAAAAAAGGCTTGAATCTCTTAAAATTACTTACTACAAACATCCTGGGGCCTAACCGCTCAGAATCCAAACCCACACAGGCCATGACCAAGTCAGAGATCCTGCCAATAGATTTTGTTTACATCATCCTGTTCTCTAATCTCTCCCCACTGTTGCAATCTTTGGAACTGCAGCAAAAGATGGCACTTACGCCTCTCTCCATTTCTCTTTCTTTGGGAAGCAGTGGCTTTAATGGAGAATGCAAGGGACATACACTTCCTGTGAGCTATAGCTGAGAGCAGCTGCCGAAGAACGGAGAATCCTGTTAACTTTGGTTGAGATGATCATTGCTGAGAGAAGGGATGGAGGTGGAAACACCAGAGGCGATGGGGGGAGAGAAGGGGGACGAGGGCCCCCCAAAAGCCTGCACCAAGGTAATGCTCCTCCCCCCCCCGTGCCTTTGTTCTTTTTTTCCTATGAGTAGCTCCTCTTTTCTTTCCTTTTTTTCAGTTGCATGCTTCTGATTGATGGGCCATGCACCTCTCTCTCCTCTGCAAAAGGTCTCTTGGCCCTTTCCTTAAAATGCTTCTCTTTTCCTGTTCTGTGTCTGCTTTGCTTTTGTATTTTCTGTCTTGCCAAAGAAAGTCTTAAAATCCTATTTTTCTGCTTTCTGAGTTAGATTTTGTGGGCTGGGGTGGAAATGGGGAGGGGAAGTCCATGATTCACCTGGTTGTATGATATGGTTTTCTTGAGGTTTTAAAAAGCTAATATTGTAAGGGGAAAAGCTTCTTTTAAATGGCAGCCTTGCAGTTCTGTTATTTGAGAAAAAAAGAAAGAGGAGGGAATGATTGGTTTCCTGTTCAGCCTTGAACCCATGCATGATCAATCACAGAGAGACCGAGAACCCATGATCCCATTGATGCTTTTGAATCCATTCTCTTGGCCTTAAGGCAAATCCTATCTTTTATGTTCTCTTTTAGATTTTACTTTAATGAAGGCAAGGATAATCTTTTGGTTTGATCAAGCACAGGGAGTTCAAATGATGAATCTTTTTACGTGCTGTCAATCCCATGCTTGTCTTTTGGGTGTTTTACTCTGAAGAAAGCGCTACTTGTTTGATCAAATCAAAGAGAGCATGTCATTCGATGTGCTGGATAGTAACCTCTAGCTTTGTGCTTGTAGAGCAGGGAGAGTGCATGATTTTTCTTCAGCTGTGGACCTTATTTTTTTCTTTGGTTGCTGTGGTGCTTAATAACCCAATTCTGTGAGTGCCTTTTTTTTTTTTTTTTTTTTTTTGCTTTTAAAGAAAAGATTACTCTTTTGAGTCATGATTTAAGTAGTTGTGATGATGATATGTTTCTGATAAAATAGGTATTCAATTATTATCCACTTACTTTCGTTTGATTAATGATGTGATTCGATCTTGTATGCTTTTAAAGTGTCAACGAGTCATTTTTCTCTTTTGGTAATAGAGAAGTTCATTACGTTTGTAGAGTAACAAGTTGAGGGAGGCATCACTCTAATCTAATTTTCCATTCTTTTGGCTATGGTTCAGGGCCTGGGGAAGTTGTTGCCTGCGACTTGTCATTTGGCCACGGATGGTCTCTGTGCTGTCATACACTCGAGGGAGGTTTGTTCTTTGAGCTCTAAATATCTACCTTCTTACTTTCTTCATTTAATGAAGATGCCATGTGGCATTCTTACAGATGGCTCGGAGTTCCAGCTTTTCAGGAAGAAAGAAACTATTTTTTCTTCTGATATATTCTACTCTGCGTTGATCTTTAGAAACTTAGGCGTTGATCTTCAGTAACTTTGCAAGCATATTCTCTATACTAAGTAACTGAACTGGAATTATTTGCTTTTGTTTACAGGTCAGTCACTCTCTCTTACACCCTTCTTCATTTAAGCTGGAGGTTTGAAAAAGGTCTTTGAGGTGGTGCGTTACTTACCATCACTCTAAGAACGTTGCCATGCTTTAAAGTGATTACTGTAAGCTTAGCATATTTTTATGTATATATTTTTGTGTTTTTTATTTAAGAAATATTAATATGTGGAGGTTGTGCATCTTTCTAGGATTTAATGCTCATGTCTAGAAATTTATTTAATGTCTTCTCTAAATATCTCGGATGTTATCATCTCCCTTTCGTTTCTCATATATCTGTCTTTGCCTGTTGAGTGTGATCAGCTTATCGTTATTGGCTGCTCAACTTATGATTTCTATTCGTCATGCAAAATGAATGGAGGGTTATTGAAATGCCACCATGTGTAGATCTTACATTGCAAAGGATGTGAAAAGTTCTGCAGTTGATGCATAAAGCTACTTATTTTTCCTTAAGTTGATTCGATGCTGAAGAAGCAGTCATGCCACTGAATATATTTCCACAGTGGGCTGTATCCTTTTCTACTTGGGGTTGCTCTCACTAAAAGTCACGAGTTTATTTAAGAACAACTAAGGCATGAATTGCTGGAGGATCTGAATACTTTGTGAGATTGACAACAATGAAGTGCATCACTTGCAGAACAAGTGCATGACTTGGTGTTGCATGTTATTTACCCCAAAGGGCATACATGCAACCTGCGACCTACTATGTTCAAAAATATGCTGCCTAGGGAGGGAGCATTTTGGTCAAGTGGCTCATCTGATGTTGTAAGAAAGGATGGGGATGAGAGGAAGAAAATTATAAAATTTTGTAGTGCCAAAAATGTTCAATAAAGCAATTCTTACTGTAGAACACGGTGTATGACCTCTTTATTCCAAAAGGAAGGTCACAGATATAAAACAGTTGGGCATCTCTCAGTGGCATAAGATAGGCAGTCTGGTTTGTATAAGAAGATGCACAGAACTGAAAGAACTCTCTCTTAACATAACAAGAACACAAGGAAAAAAGATACTAACAATATGCTGATGTCTACCATATAGCATCTTCATCTCTGAAAGTCAACTGAAGCTTTAGTTCACTCATTCTTGCCAAATACCAGCTTTAGTACACATTCCCTATGTTCATTCATTATCTTTCCTAGGAATATCTTAGATATCAAATTTTTTGTTGCCTTAATGGTTCCAAATATCAACCTCTATGGTGTTTCATTGGGTCAATAATTTAGGATTAAGACGTTTGCTTCTTTAGGCTAAGATGTTCCCAATTCAATATTTGCTGTTCGAGACAACATTCTGCTGCCTATATATAAGAATAGGGATAACTTGCTCTCCTAAGGATATACGAGGAAGTGGATTTGGGCTGTGCTAAAGCAACTTATTTTGTTGCTTATATATCAGAGTTAGCAAATGCTGGGTTATATATGATGAGCTTTCCTCCACATTTCTTTGTTTTGCAACCTCACTGTTGGTGTCATCAGCATTTCAAGCTGTGTCCGTATGACCTATTCTTAAAACCAGTTCCAGCATTTATTTACATGAAACGATCAATCTCAAGAGAGATGATTATTTTTAAAAATAACCATCACCTGTGCAGCATAGCCTTCCTCATTAACTCAATTGTTATCAGCCAATTCTAATATATCTGAAAAATGAGACATCAAAGATTGAGATACTGCTGTTGTTTCCTGTTGTTTGATTCACCTAATACCTGGCTAATTTGTCTCAGAGTACTTTGTTACTAAGCCACTCTTTTTGGTGATGATTTGGAGGCACAAATTTTGGATATTGTGTTTAGCCTTTCCTTTTTTTATATACTGCAGCATTCATATTCTGTGCTTAATTACTTTCTATTCCTCCAGAATATCACATGACAATGGATAAGTAAAGCGTGATTATAGAAATTTTCCATTTAATTATTTGTTATTGGTGAGTTCATGCGCTTATGTTTCTCCAGGTGCAGAAGTAGTGAGTCCAAGAATTCACGACTTGGCATGCCCTGAAGACATTGGAAGCATAATGACTGCAGCTCCATTTTAAATCTTATTAGCAGAAGTTCTCTCTGATCAGTAGTTAAATCTCAAAGACTTGCTTGCAATTGGTCATCATTGAGGAAATAGGCAGTTGGCCATCATTGAAAGAATAGGAGATAGGATTACCCTAATCCTCCCTTTTTCTTCCTACATGTTGTTATGATTTTCCATTAGTATGATGTAATTTGAGTGCCGTATGATGACATAATCATACAGACTCCGAAACAGGAATAGTTCAGTGGGTTTACAGCGGTGTTCCATTAACAATTCCTCTGAAGCTGACCTCAATTTTCCAGCATCCCATTGCAATGGAGAACGATGTTTTTGATGCCTCACGACGAACAACAGATCATGATCATATGGACATCAATGCAGTTACATCCAATATGTTTTCAGGCCCATTCACACAGTCAGGTATGATAGCTCATGACAGCAATGAGCAGATGATAGCTGGGAATACTTTGCCGGAGGAGGTTCTGAACAGTCTCTATATAACAAATCATGGTTCTATCTCCAATTGTGCATCAAGAGGAAATGCTTCCTTTGAGGATTCTGTTGGGAAAACTGGCCTGCGGGAGCATCTCCTCGGAGCTTCTTTGTCTGCTACTTCACTTGCCTACCTTTTAACAGGCTCCCCTAGTTTGCAGGAAGATATTACCAGTTCAAGTGTTTCATCCACTTCGGCGTTGCCACTGGATGAGATCAGAGCTTTATCATCCAGAGACCGTTGCGATACTTTTGGGCCACAGGATGTTGCAAGTTTTTCAGGATCCAAAACTGATGCCAGTGTGAATGGCAAATTTGGTTACAGGTGGAATGCTGATGAAATTCCGGTTCTTCAAGTTCCATCCAATAGAACAACAAGCGCTGTTCACCCCTTTTATCATGTCATAGGATGCTCAGAGCCTGGGTGGGGTTCTGATGCATCTACCAGAAAATCTGATAATTTACCTAGTTATCTTCTGCCTAACAATGCACTGTCCCTTAGGCTTGGCTCCTATCAGCCTTCTATGATGAACATGTTTAATGTCCCGGATCAGTGTTCAGAATTAAGCCGCTCTGAGTTAAATCAGGTTATATCGAAGGATAGTAAAAACTTAGACCTTATTGAGCTGCAGGATTCCTCATGCTTTTTCAGTTCTTCGCAAAATCTCAAAGTGGAAATGGCATTGGGATTTGAACAAACCTTCACTAATGGCAAGGAGCTATCTCTATGCTGCAATCCTTCTCCCTTCCATTTTCCTCACTTTCTTTTAGGATCAAGATATCTCAAGATGGCTCAACAAATTCTTGCTGAAGTTGCAAGCTGTGCAAAGCTGGATGACTTGCTTGGTGGGATTGAGGGCAAGGCAAGGATGTCCTTTTCTTCTAGTTGTTCAAGTGAAAGAGGAATTATGAGTGTGGGCTCTGATGAATTTGCACTTTGCTCTGGTGAAACCAAATCTCAGAGCCATATTGACCCACAGCGGAGGCTGGAAACTGATAAAGAGAAGTCTCAGCTGTTAGTGATGCTTCAAATGGTATGTGAGTCACCTTTTTTGGTAATTTTATCATAGATGGTTTAACATATTAATGATCAAGATCTGGTCTTGTTTGTCATTTAATGTCTTTGTTGAATGTTGTATGTTATTCATAATCTTTCTTTCAATTGATCTGATTCTGGTTTTGATTAAAAAAAAAAAAAAAAAAATCACCTGCAATCCCCCAACTTGTTGATAATCTATTTCCCACATTTCATTTTATTGATCTATTTAAGTTATTATTATTATTATTATTTTGAAACTATGTTGCTTGGGTTTAGGATCTGAATATATATGTTATGCGAAGAAGCTAGATCTTTCAAGGGTTAGTAGAGCAAACATTCAAAACATAAAGAGATAATGATTTATGTGGTTCAGCTGATGGCCTATGTCCATGGGTAGAGACAATCAGAGAAAGCCACCATGGTGGAAGAGTGCAAAGAAGAGGGGAAAAAAAAAATACCCAATACGATGCTCACTATGGTTGTATTCTTTTCTTTTCTACAAACAAAAAGAAAATAATACATGAGCAAACACCTCAAAAAATTGGGCCCGTACAGTGGACCGAAGCCCCTTTGGGTTAAGAGCCGGAGTGGAGAGGCCCATCTAGCTGTGTATCCTCTAATACAAAACAGACCATACCAATGTACAAAAGCTATGATTAGAATATCTTCTAGGTTGCATTCCTGCATCTCTATGGTACTGAATTGAAGAAGGTGGTTGTCCTCTCCCAGTGCCTTGTCCTTGTGAAAGGATGTAAAATTCTTTAGAGTTTAGTCCTCTTCAAAGGGAAATCGGACAAAGCAAATTGAATTTATAGAAGTTGGTTGAACTGGAAGTTGGGTAATTCACATGTAAATATATACACAAAATGTAATGTCATTTTCATGGTGTTAGCAGAAACCAGGTAACTAGCACCAGGGAATTTGTTACCCTCTTGTCCGATGCTCTTCTTCGGTGATCGGATGCAGTATGATACAGTTCACCATGATTTGGGCTTCTCATTCTAAACACAACCTTGAACTGGTCTCAGGATGTAACCTGGAGATGGTTCTCTGGCTCGGTTCCTGGATGGTAATGACATTGATGGTATGTGGTATTCAACGTCATAAGCCGGAACATGGCCTTTTTGTTTCTCAATTGTATTGGTATCTTGTGTACTGAAGCTTTGTCCCAGTGCTGTTTATTCTCCTATATCATCATGATGCACGATTTCGCACATGCAATGTATATGTATGCTCTATAAATGCATATGCCCACGTCAAATGAAATGCTTGAGCTGCTTTGAAAGTTCATGGCATGCTCCAGTCGTTAACTAGACAATGGATTAACTTAGGTTTGGCAGTGCCTAGGTCCAACACAGGATAATAAGTGCTCAGAAGAAAATAAGGAGGACAACAAGCTACTGAATTATTTATTAGGAATGTATTTGATTTCGCATAGTTTCTACTTCCTATAACTTATAATAGATGTCTTATGTTACCTCATTGATCTTTCCACGAGTAATAATAATTTAGTCCTCTCCCCTTCTGTACCTCAGATTGACTGTAGATACAATCAGTGGTTAGACGAGATCCAGAATGTGATGTCTGCATTTAATAAAGCAACCGAGTCATCAGTAACTCCACTGCATGCGCGCTTTGCCCTTCATAAAATCTCTGTGATTTATAAAAACCTGAGGGAGAGAATTACCAGCAGGATTCATTTGACTGATCAACACCCAAGCAGTGAATGCACCGAAGAACAGGAGAAGACCCTTGAAGCTTCCTTAATCCAGAAACAATGGGCTTTGCAGCAGATGAGGAAAGATCAGCAATCTTGGAGACCTCAAAGGGGCTTGCCTGAAAAATCTGTCTCAGTTTTACGGGCATGGATGTTTCAGAATTTTCTTCATCCGTGAGTTGCTTAATTCTAAGATGCTTGTAAAATAGAGTAACCGTTGTGATCGAGTCCCTGATAAATGACAATGTATTTTTAACATCTTTCAGGTACCCAAAGGACAACGAGAAACATTTGCTTGCATCAAAAAGTGGATTGACAAGGAGCCAGGTAGAAAGATTTCTGAATTTATCATCTGGGTACTGTCTTTCATCACGAAGTCCATTCATATATATGTGTTTTATATTCAAGGACTGGCTCAATTCATATTACTGATAGAAATCAAGAAATCAATGTATTTTTTGTTGGGCAAACAAGAACTGCACTCTAATAGCCCAACCAGTGCAATTACTTCTGGAAGCTAGTATAACCTTTAATCAGTTATTCCCTTTATCACAATCTCAGGTATCCAACTGGTTTATAAATGCACGGGTTCGTCTATGGAAGCCCATGATAGAAGAGATGCATATGGAATTCAGTAAAAGGAGTCGGAATGATTGATGGAACTACAGGGACCGACCGCCAGCCCCATCGAACATTTTAGCAGAGGATCTAAATGAATCCAAATTGGTGATTTTGCTTATCATGCATCCCATACCCACCAGATCGATGGATGTTGCATGCTGATTCATCCAATCCAAAATGCAAGTTTTCTGGTTCAGTTTGGTATTTCCAGTTGATTGCAGTCTGCACGTGAAACGTTTCACAAGAATGTTCATGACATTCGAGTCCAGATTAAAGGTTCGTGGTGCAAAGGTATTCTTCATTGGAACTGCAGGCCTTGTTTTCAGTGAGTTGTAGTTATGATGCATGCTGGATACCCTTGGCTTATAAAACCGTAAAGCATCTAGTGGGATGTATTGCATTTTTTAAATTGTCAGGTTTTGTCAATATTATCGGTGCGATGGATGATGGTTGAGCGAATATAAGTGCTAATGAATGCTTCTTGGGCAATGCAATAGTTCATAACGAATGCTTCAGGAAATATTATCACTCTTATCTTCTCTTTCCCATGAATTCTCTGTTTGTCGTCTCTCCTACATATCTAATTTGTTCATCTCAAGAAAAGATTGCTGAGCACATTTTTAAGATTGCTTCATTAATGTGGTTTGGAGGTCACAACATGGAAACAACCTCTCCATCTGATGGTACTGGGCTGCCCTTTTCAGCTAGTTCTTGATTCAGTTGCTACCAGTCACAAACAATACGTGGTCTTGATTCAATAAGGATGCGAAGAGAGTTTGCG
This sequence comes from Cocos nucifera, assembly GCA_006176705.1. Classification (NCBI taxonomy): domain Eukaryota; kingdom Viridiplantae; phylum Streptophyta; class Magnoliopsida; order Arecales; family Arecaceae; genus Cocos; species Cocos nucifera. Next base: position 301,897 of record QRFJ01000077.1, read on the forward strand.
GACAGAGTAGAGATACCAAAAACATGATATGAGCCACAGGGTTGTAGACCTGATGGTGATGATGGCCGCACCATGCATGTCTCTTTCAGTTTGTGCAGGAATTTGAGATCATTAGAGGCCCTTTCATGTGACCCGAATGGTGAGTGGGCATGTATTCTTTCCAACTCCTGTAGCCGCCTTAAGATGCATGAATCGTTGAATCTAGTCTGTATACCTTTGCACCTTATGACCTCATATATTTTACATGCATTTTACCAGAAAAATTAGAAATAAATGATTCATTAAACCACATCATATGGTAGGGTCCGCATGGCATTTTAGTTCACAGGGAAAGCAGCTACCAAACAAATTCTGGATGGTCTAGTTGGGCAAGTGGGAATGAGCTCTCCCACTTCGCTTGTTATTTTTCATGTCTTTTCTGAGGAAAACCAGTTATGTTTGACTTCGAACTCTTTCAACTGGGAGAATATATATATATATATATATAGTTCACGGTACCGGATAGATAATCCATTTTCTTCTTTTGAAAAAAAAAAAAAACTCAAAAAAAAAAAAAAGGGTTAAACGTGCACGGTTATATTAAGTAAGAAGTTAAGATAGCTGATCTGCACTCTCCAGCCATAAGAGTTTGCGGATTCTTCTCTATCCTTGCTCCTGCTTTTGCCAAATAAAACGCCAACCAAAATAGTTCATTCGAATGTGGTCGAATTGACTGAAAGCCTCCCGAATTCCCATGCACTAATCCACTCGTAGCCCACGGAGGAGCCGTGATGACCACCTTAATCTATTCCAAACGAAATGAATTGACCTTGGGCCCTACTTATCTTTGAAGAAGATTTAGATGACCGTCATTGTATTGGGATACCAACCTAGACGTTGCACGCATCAATTGTACTTGAGATGATCACCGTCACGTGGCATGTAGCGTCTATAGTTTGTCGTGCGGAGAGCATTCATGGATAACCTTCAGAGGAGTGCTGGATGCACGTCAGATTTTCTACGGAGCGATGTATAAATAGAATGGTGCTTTCATATGTCACGTACACGGTTCAGTGTTAACATTTTAATTGTTTCCATCTTTTCACCCAACTAGTAGCTTCCGTATTACGATTTAATATTTTCAAATATATAACCTTATCAGGGATTCATAGTCTATTAAAAAAAAAAAAAAAAAAATCTCACACTAAATTATCGATGGGGTAAATAGGTACACAGTGGAGTTATAAAGCCTAAAGATGTTAAACAAGATAATAATAGGCTTTGCCACCTGCCATGCAGGTTGGGCATGCCTTTGAACTCGTCGCTGGCCCCAATTTGCAAGCCTTTATCCTCTTCTACCGTAGGTGTGGACGTAAAGAGAAGAAATCAAGTATAATAATGGCTGGTGTACCCAAATTTTCACGTCGTTTGCAATCGACACCGACACGGCGTTGGATAATGTAACGGGAGGATCTAAAATCATGTTGCATGTATAGCTTTCTTTATCTTGCGATGGAAGAAAGGTCATGGGCTCATGGTCCCATGGATAATTTTGAATCCAATTTATTGCGAAAATTGCTGCGGCTAGCTCTCTTCCCTATCTACTAGAAATGCCTAATCAAATGCTTAAGTTTGTGACGCACGTTCACTAAAATTGGCAAATACTCATCATCAATAGAAACTCTACTTATCAAATATGGGGTCGCTTGGAGAGCATCGTTTGTAGTTAAGAAGCCTCCGTGAAGGAATTAAGGTGGTTCCGTAACCTGTTGTTATATTAATGCCAACTACCATTGACCAATTGAAAATCTCTTCTCAAAATAATCTTACTCAAGTGGAGGAATATGTATTTTAGCCATTGTTGTTTAATCTTAAACTACCCGAGACCGGTTGCTCAACTTTTTTATGAAACTTGTAAAAGCCTAATTGTGGAAAACTGTATACCTTCCAATAGCCATGTCATCAATGAAGACGCTTTATTCATTTTCAAATTACTTTTCATTAGTGGACCATTGAAGATTAGCACATTTTCAATAATTTATATTCAAGACACGAGTAAGTCAAAAGGCTAGGTCCATGCATCATTTTATAATAAAAATGCACCAAAAGTCGCAATTAGCTAGTATTGGTGAACTCGAGCACCCTCCGGTCCTCCAAGGCGGCCAACCACCCATCCCCGTTTCCTTGCACAAACACCCTGAAAATATCAAACCATACCAAAACCAAGATAAAAAAAAAGAACCCTTAAACTTGTTTCTATTCGTCTGACATCTAATTTGATATTTGATCCGTTTGGCATCTAATTCAGCACCAAAATATTATACTTATTTTTGAACAAAAAAAATATTTTTAATATCTGTATAGAATATTCTCTAATGAAAGAGAATTTTAGTGATTGAGGGGTGCAACATAATCCGTCGGATCTTGATTTTCACTGCTCTTAAAGCATTTGGATTTTTTTTTTTTTTTTTTAAATGCAACGACTGCGGGATCCAAGGGTAGGTTCGCGCAAAGGAAGTTGAACTCTTTCGCACTAAAAATACAACCGTGTCCCTTTTGATAATGTTCTGATCTGCTAAATTCTTTCTAACATGGTTACATATATACGCATACATATCATATAGAGAGGGAAAGGCGCGCATAAACCACATCGCTTCCGCTTGGAGTGTCGTTCTCCTCCTCCTCCGCCATCACCGCCACGTGACCAGCAATAAGAGGCAGCGGAGAGAGAAAGTGATAAACAGGACCGACAAGATGCCGGCGGGACAGCAGCAGAACTACCATCAGTTGCCGACGTACCCTCCGCCGGAGTCGGAGGACGATGAGTCGTGGGTCTGGTCCCAGATCAAGGCGGAGGCCCGGCGCGACGCGGAGTCGGAGCCGGCCCTCGCCAGCTACCTCTATGCCACCGTCCTCTCCCACCCGTCCCTGGCCCGCTCCCTCTCCTTCCACCTCGCCAACAAGCTCTGCTCCTCTACTCTCCTCTCCACCCTCCTCTACGACCTCTTCCTTGGCTCCTTGTCCTCCCACCCACCGGTCCGCGCCTCCACCGTCGCCGACCTCCTCGCCGTCCGCCACCGTGACCCCGCCTGCGCCTCCTTCTCCCACTGCCTTCTCAACTACAAAGGCTTCCTCGCCGTCCAGGCCCACCGTGTTGCCCACCTCCTCTGGCTCCAGCAGCGCCGGCCCCTCGCCCTCGCCCTCCAGTCCCGCATCGCCGACGTCTTCGCCGTCGACATCCACCCCGCCGCCCGCCTCGGCCGTGGCCTCCTCCTCGACCACGCCACCGGCGTCGTCATCGGCGAGACCGCCGTCGTCGGCAACAACGTCTCCATCCTCCACCACGTCACCCTGGGTGGCACCGGCAAGGCCGTCGGAGACCGCCACCCCAAGATCGGTGACGGCGTCCTAATCGGCGCCGGCGCCACCATCCTAGGTAACGTCCTCATCGGCGAGGGCGCCAAGATCGGCGCCGGATCCGTCGTCCTTATCGACGTTCCGCCCCGGACCACTGCCGTCGGCAACCCGGCCAGGCTCGTCGGCGGCAAGGAGAAGCCCGCCAGGCACGAAGACATCCCGGGGGAGTCCATGGATCATACCTCCTTCATCTCCGAGTGGTCCGACTACATCATCTGATCTGATTTAACCTAATAATGTCTGTTTCTTTTTTCATCTTCTCATCTCTTCTATTCTATCTATGTCCTTGCTTTCTTCCTTTTTTTGTTTTGTTTTGTTTTTTATATAGATCGGTACCGTATGGTTTGTGTGTCATGTATATGTGAACTTCGTAGTGTACTTGTATTGGCAATTTTGGCTCTGAATTAATAATGTTTGGTCTGAATCTTGAACTATATGATGGTTATTGACAATGTGGAATAATGCGCTATGTTCTGTGGTTCAATAATCTTCATAGGTGTGTTGATAATACTTGATATAACTTTTTTCTTCCAGATTTGTAAGTATAAATTGGTGCTTTGCTGTGTTTGATCTCTGAAGTATATTTGCTTTATTTGCAGTGATGTGGATTCTGTTGTGTTTGTTGGCATTTTGAAAGGAAAAGTAGCATACTTCTTCCAGACTATTAGAGTTCCCTTGGTTTATTTAAGGATATTACGGGTGGAGCTATTTGTCAGGTTTAGAAATAAAATTGCATGGTCTGTGCAGTGGTGCAAGTAGATTACATAAATGTTAGGCATTTGGAAGGATGAGAAAGGAGAATGAATTGGTGCATCTTACAAAGCACTCTCAGAAGGGGAAAGAGAAAGAGGATGAGCATGAATTTTGTTTCAGTGGATGGATCTGGTATTTGAATTTCTGCTGATACGGCTCGTGACAATTGATTCTATGTGGAAGCTGCGGTGGATTTTCCATGAACGAGATCTTAATTATTACAAGATGTATTGGGACCATGTTGCTGTGCTGTAGTGGTTCCACCAAATTCTCGTACGTTTAACAACCCCTAATACCCTATAGACATCTCCCCACTTGATAAACCTTGTTATAGTTCTGATTGATGTGCTTTCTTCCATCTGTAGATTCATTACTACATTTAAAATAGCTAAAAGATTATCACTCAAAAATTATCCATCAAACATCGTTCTTAGTTGAGTCCCTGCTTTCATTTCATTCCACAAAAAATCATATTTCAGGTACTCGTTCATAGGAAAGCTAATTTTTAGACCCATATGCTTCTAGATTTTTCCTTCTCAATCTTAATATGGTGCAATATTGTTGTGTTAGAGAGCTTTCTTTTTCTTCTTGTACTTTTCAATGATGATGGGTCTATGTGTTTTTAGGATATGGTTGGAACATATTCTATATTTATCTTCTAGAAAACCAGTATTCAGGTGATGTTATAACTTGTCATTTTGAGAGATTTTTAGGATTTAGTTGTAGGTTCATAAACTGTTTTCACTGCTCTGACCTTTCATCGTGATGCTTATTGTCAGGAATTCTGGGGCATTCTTACACTAATGCAGCCTCTTGAATTTATTAAGATTACTGGAAAAATACAGAATTATAAGTTATCATGATGACCAAATGGAGTTGATCCATGTCTGAGAATGGCTTTTTTAATTCCTTATCTCCCATTTGTTTCTGTCAAAGGCTAGAACCTTCAGTAACACCATAGGAACATAAAATGAAAAGAGTCCTAGAGGTTTTAGAAGGGGGATTATGGCAGCATATCGTATTCTGGTGGTGGTTCTTTTTTTTAAGCCACAAGGATTTGCTTGTTTTATTAGTTTGTAGCATATCACCAGAAAATCTTATTATTCTTCCATTTTATAATATTTTTTCCTTTTGTTTCCATTTAGCTTTAAAGAGACCTTTTCAATCAAGGATTTGGAGATAAAGATGTTGAAATCACACACCAACTTTAGGGCCACAAAAAAAAAATGATGAGGACTAACACTTTTTTGAGGTTGGAGTGTGGGTCAAAACAGTCTTACTTAATAGTACACGGTTCATGAATCCCATTGAATTCAGAAGTAAATGCAATGTGATGCATGCAAAATTTCTAAAGATGACATGGAAACTAAAGGGTTCTTGCACACTAGGTTAATGTATTTTAAAGACTAAGGCCCCATTTGGCATTGTTTTTGGAGGGCCAATAACCACGTCTTGGAGGGCTGGAAGTTTTTCTTGGGTAACTTCAAGGTGTTTGATAAAAATTTTGAATAAACATTCCGGCTCCTCTAAAAGCTGAAAAAGGTCTACTAGAGAAAAGGATGATCTTCATATTAGTCAGGGTAAGTTTTGGTTGGAAGCTGGTTGTGTATTTATACCATTCAGAAGGATCTTCATATCTCATGGAATTCAGAAGTACATGCAATGTGATGCACACAAGATTTCTAAAGATGACATGGAAACTAAGAGGTTCTCATACTTGGTTAATGTTTTCTGACTAAATGGGGCTTCATTACTACCTTCTGTTTAGACAGGACATAAGTATTAGCATATGATTTCAGAGCACCAGGCGGCAAATTTTGGCATAAGTTGAGTTGAGACCACATGGTGGAGCTTTTAAGAGGGTTGAAAATTAGAATTATCTTTTAGTTTAGTAATGTAATGGGATGTGATATTGGTGCATTGCCTATTGCATTATTGAAAGGATGTTTCATCTCCTCATCTATGTCATTTTGTGCATTAAGATGTTACCAAGCTTTCTTTGGAGTTTTTTTTTTTTAAAAAAAATATAATATAATTACTAGTTAATGTGATCTTGGTGCGCTTTGATTTAGAGAAGGTGCCTAATCATTTCTCCATTTTTCTTGATACTGATTAGGTTAGTGATTTGAAAGGAGTGCATCTTTTCATTGATAGCTGAAACATTATTAGTAAAGAATGAAGTACAACTTGCTCTTATTTAAAAATGAATCTTTTTTAAGACTAGCTTTCTTTTGCACCAAAATTAGAATGAGCAATTCTTTTATGTGCCATTGGGGACATGTTGATATGTGTGTTGAAGACTTCTAAACTGAATAAAAACTGCCCATTGTACAGTTTTACCTGGAAAGCCTTATTAGTTATTGCTATCCAAAATTCATAGTAATTGAGCTTTTATGAAGTTACCATCTTTAAATCAAGGATAGGCTTTCCTATTGGGAGGCTTTCTTTGGAGTAGCTCTTGATTGAACAAGAAATTTCTTTCCATAACTGAATATGATGATATCTTTTTTTTTTAAGGGTTAAAATTTCTTTCAAATTTCATGTGATCAGGTCATTATATAAGATGATCATGGTTGAGTAATTATATAGGTAGACATAGGTACTTTTGTGTCTGCTGCACAGCTATGTTTTCTTTTCCTTTTTTCTTTCTGGAAAGAGTTTTCAGTTATGCTGAATAGCATATCATCTGCAACTTCTATTATATTAATCCTTCAGGCCATATTGTTATGAGATTTCCTCTATCATTGTTATTTAACCTTACACATTTTTGTCTCATAAGCCATACCACCTCCTCTCAAATATTAGGGCAACTTCTGCACTCATCCACTAACATCATTGGTATCATCAAATTTCCACCTTGACATTTATATCAATGCAGTGCTCATTGTACATTTATGGACTCTTTTCATTACCTAACATCTAATACACAAGCATTGCAAACCATATTGCTGTTTCCCCTTGTTTTTCGTGTATGTGAATTCATGCCATTATGACATCTATCCACTTCATCAACCCTGTCATTGTTCCAATTGGTATGCCTATGCTTATCTCCACATTTACCGGTAATTCCAACATAGCTAAAATGATCACTCAGGAGACATCTATTAACCATCATTTCTAATCAGATCTCTGCTTTCCTTTTGTTCCCACAAAATGATATTTCAGATATTGTTTTATACTTAAGCTAACTTTTAAAGCCATATTTTCTTTAGTTTTTGTTCACAACCTAATCTGGCACTCAACAATATTCTTGTCTCAAAGAACATTTTCCTTCTCATTATACTTATTTGATGCATCGCTTATAGACTTAAAAAATAGTCCTCATGCTGCATTAAGGGATTCTAAGATCTGGTTATAGGCTCATGGAACTGTTTTCAGCAGTATCACTTTTAATACTAATGGCCTTTGTTAGGCATTATTTGTCATATTGAATTTCTGACACATTGTTACTGCAAAACAATCTCTTGAAAATATTAAGACAACGGAAAAGTAGAGAATTATAATCATAATCACCCGCAGTTATTGTCTATATCTGGGAATGGCTATTATATTTTTTTCTTCTTCCATTCATTTATATCAAGTGCTAAAACTTCTTTTAACACCATAGAGATGCAAAATGAGAAGTCATGGAGATTTTAGAAAGGAAGGGTGACAGCATATAGTATGCTAATGGTGTTTTTTTTGGGGTGTTGAATGGCAACAGCATATAATATGCTAGTGGTGTTTTTATGGGGTGTTGAACGGCATTCTTTTCTTTAAGCTGCAAGGTTTTACCTTTTCCATGTTGTAGCTTATTACCAGAGAAGTCTCCCTTTTCTTCGGTTTTTAGCATCTTTCCTTTTCTGTTCCCCCTTTTGCATTGAAGATATTTTTTTTCCAATTATTAGGTCCTAGAGTTAAAGTATGTGTATATGTATATGTGCTCTTTTTTTTTTTTTAGGAAATTGGGAAGTTTGTTTTGACAATGACTGATCATCTTTTATTTTAAGTGTGGCTTAAAATAGCTCTGGTAATAGCACATTGGTTGGAGGCCAGATTCATTGAATTAGGACGTATATCTGCACCATGCAGCAGTAGAGCATGGTTTTAGAGCATTTGGTAGCATATTTTGTTATGAGCCGACTTCGTTAATGAGGATTATTTCCCTGCGATGGAGTTGCATTATTGCAAGGATATGTGGTTTTATCATGCTTGTGATTTTGTCTATCGAGATGTCATCAGGTTTTCTTTATAGAACTGGGTTTTATTTTCCTTAGCAGGCATGATCTTGGTGCACTTTTATTAGAGAAGATGTCTGGTCATCCGTCCCTTTCTTGATGCGCATGATGTAATAAATTTGATCAGAGCATAGTTTTTTTTTTTATTGGCAGTTGAAAAGAAAAAAGATTAGTAAAGAACTGAGGTACAACTTGCTCTCGTTTGAATGGAAAATTTCTTATAGCATTAAGAATATGAATAATAGTTCTTTTACAGTGTCACTGAAAGCACACATTGATGTTATGTGTTAGAGACTTCTAAACTGAGTGGAAACTATATCCATCTCAGCTTTCCACAAGGTGAACTTTATCCCCAAGCCAAGTCATTTTGACATGCCATGGGTCCAGGGATCAGAAAGTTTATACCCCTTGCCTTCTCTAACTTTTGCCACTTGTTCTCCTTCACTTTTTTTTTATTTTTCGACTCTGCTGTTTTCAGTCAGAGAAAGGAATCATCAATCATGTTCACAGCTTTCAGAACAAAATTTAAGTGCTCTCTAGTATTCTCAAAGGCTATTGACTATTTAAAGCAGGAATCCCTCAATTCAGCCTGC
>QRFJ01000077.1:315865-358812 GCA_006176705.1 Cocos nucifera
TTTTCAAGACCTGCGATCAAGTTGACGTCCTCGATCAGAAACTGCAAAAGATGGATCGATAGATTGAGGAGCTCGGCCATGTCACCCCAACTCACCATGACGTCCGCACTGATCTTTCTTTCTCTGTCCGAATTATGCAAGGGTCTGTTCCGTCGAACTTTAAGCTCTCCCAATTTGAAAGCTACGATGAAATCTCTAATCCGATAGATCACCTGAAAGCCTTCCGGACCATGATGCTGCTCCATGGCGCACCAGACGCCATATTATGCCGAGCTTTTTCATCTACCTTAAAGGGAGTAGTAAGAAACTGATACTCGACATTGAAGTCGGATACGATCTTCTTCTTTGATCAGATGAGTCATCAGTTTGCGACTCACTTCATCAGCAGCCGACGTCCGCGCCGAGGTTCGAATTTTTTGATGAACATCAAGGAGGGAGAATCCATCCGAGCTTATGTCACCCAGTTTAATGCTGCTATATTGGAGGTCCGAAATCAGAACCAGTCAGTTGCGATGGCCACACTCAAGGGTGGCCTTCAGAAGAACGATTTACTGTTCTTCTTGAAGAAGAAGTACCTCAGGGACTTTGCCGATCTGCTAGCTCGAGCCGAGGGATATGTCCGTGCAAAAAAAGTTTTCAAGTTGAAGGATGAAGAAGCCGTAGGAGAGTGGCAGATGGGTACGGCTGATGAAGGGTTGAATGAAGTTCGACCATGCTCACAGACTTTCTCCGAGCGCAAGCGAGGCCAAACTCCTCCTCGAGCTCGTCATCAAAGAAGCTCCGACAGAAGGGTACGAAAAAAGTTCTCCCTTCTGAAGGTTTCACAACTACGTCCCTCCTCAATGCTCTACAGACGTCGATCTGAAGCAAGTCAATGACGCTACCGCAGCTAGAACCACCAATAAAGAAGGAACAATAAGGAGATCGACCACCTCCCGGCATCATCAACGCTATCTCTAGGAGGCTTAACACTTCAATGAGCCTCCATCTCTCAACCTCAAAGCCAGAGAAAGCTTGCACTGAATTGGAAAGGCCCATATAAAATAGAGAAGATCGTCCGACCTAAAACTTATCACCTGAAGAAGCTCGGAGGAACAATGCTTCCATGACCTTAAGACTCAGAGAAATCTAAGAATGTACTGTCAGTAATTTTTTTTCAATAAAACTCCTCCATTTCAGCATTATTGTTTCTCGGTGCAAAAACTATCTGATGATAGAAAAGAAGCAATCAATAGTGGTCATGTTAGAAACAGGAGGAGAACCTCATCCTAACATGAGCAAGTCGAAGGCCTCGTTCATTTTAGATGAGATGGAGGGAGAGGCCCTGACAACAGTCCTTATGTGCCTCCATAGATCATTAGAAATATAAGGAGAACCTCGTCCTAACGCGAGCAAAGTCGAAAGCCTCATTCATTTTAGATGAGATGGAGAGAGATCCTGACAATGGCCCTTATGTGCCCCCACAGTCCATTAGGAACAGAAGGAGAACCTCATCCTAAACGCGAGTAAAGTCAAAGATCTCATTTATTTTAGACGAGATGGGGGAGAGGCCCTGACAACGGTCCTTATGTGCCCCCACAGTCCATCAGGAATAGGAGAAGAACCTCATCCTAATGTGAGCAAAGTCGAAGGCCTCGTTCATTTTAGATGAGATGGAGGAAGAGGCCCTGACAACAGCCCTTATGTGCCCCCGCAGTCCGTTAGGAATAAGAGGAGAAACCTCGTCCTAACGCGAGCAAAGTTGAAGGCCTCGTTCATTTTAGATGAGATGGGGGAAGAGGTCCTGACATCGGCCCTTATGTACCCCCACAATCCATTAGGAACAGAAGGAGAACCTCGTCCTAACGTGAGCAAAGTCGAAGGCCTCGTTCATTTTAGACGAGATGGGGGGAGAGGCCCTGATAATGATCCTTATGTGCCCCCACAGCCCATTAGGAATAGGAGAAGAACCTCATCCTAACTTGAGTAAAGTCAAAGGCCTCGTTCATTTTAGACGGGATGAGAGGAAAGGCCCCGACAACGGCCCCATTGTGCCCGACAACAACAAGAGATAAGATCTTCTTCAACCTCGGTTGGAGATAAGATCTTTTTCGAGCTTCAACATCTACGTCAACAGAAAATAAGATCTCCTTCAACCTCAACTGAAGATAAGATCTCCTCCGAGCTCCTTCAACATCTACGTCAATAGAAGATAAGATCTCCTTCAACTTCGATTGGAGATAAGATCTTCCTCGAGCTTCAAAGTCTCCTTCAACCTCGATTGGAGATAAGATCTTCTTCAACCTCGATTGCAGATAAGATCTCTCCTGAGCTTCAAAGTCTACGTCAATAGGAGATAAGATCTCCTTCAATCTCGATTGGAGATAAAATCTCCCCTAAGCTTCTACGTCAATATGAGATAAAGATCTTCTTCAACCTCGGTTGGAGATAAATCTCCTTCGAGCTTCAACATCTATATCAATAGGAGATAAGATCTCCTTCAATCTCGACTAGAGATAAGATCTCTCCGAGCTTCAAAGTCTATATCAATAGGAGATAAGATCTTCTTCAACCTTGGCTAGAGATAAGATCTCCCCCGAGCTTCAATGTTTACGTCAACAGAAGATAAGATCTCCTTCAACCTCGACTAGAGCTAAGATCTTCTCCGAGCTTCAATATCCATGTCAACCGAAGATAAGATCTCCTTCAACCTCGGCTAGAGATAAGATCTTCCCTGAGCTTCAAAGTCTACGTCAATAGGAGATAAGATCTCCTTCAACCTCGATTGGAGATAAGATCTTTCACGAGCTTCAACCGCAACGTCAACAGGAGATAAGATTTTCTTCAACCTCAATTGGAGATAAGATCTCTCCTGAGCTTTAACTTCAACGTCAACCTCGGCTAGAGATAAGATCTCCCTTCGAACTTCAACTTCAACATTAACCTCGGTCAGAGACAAGATCTCCCATGAGCTTCAAATCACAACGTCAACAGGAGATAAGATCTCCTTCAACCTCGACTGGAGATAAGATCTCCCACGAGCTTCAACCGCAATGTCAATAGGAAGATAAGATCTCCTTCAACCTCGATTGAAGATAAGATCTCCCCGAGCTTCAACTTCAACTTCAACTTCAACCTCTGTTGGAGATAAGATCTTACCCCAAACTTCAACTTCAACGTTAACCTCGGCTGGAGATAAGATCTCCCACGAGCTTCAACCGCAATGTCAACAAGAGATAAGATCTTCTTCAACCTCAGCTAGAGATAAGATCTCCCACGAGCTTCAACGTCTACATCAATAGGAGATAAGATCTCCTTCAACCTCGACTAAAGATAAGTTCTCCTTCGAGCTTCAACTTCAACTTCAACTTCAACCTCGGCTGGAGATAAGATCTCCCTCCGAACTTCAACCTCAATGGTGTGAGCCCGAAAAAGGACTTCGACAATCATCTTTTTTATACTTTCTTCCTTCGAATTTCGAACTTAAGAGTGGGGGGACTATTATTGAGGATAAATCCCGCTCCTATCAAAGTTCAGTCTAATGCTTAGCCTAATGCAACCGATAATCATGGAAGAGCTTCAATCGAGAATTTTTTCTCCAGCGGTCGAATCCCAATCAATCTCTTCTAACGATCGAATCCCAGCCAAACTTCTTTCGGACTTCAGTCAAACTCTTCCCAGACTTCTTCATCAATCGGACCCCTCCAGCGGTCGAACTCCTTTCGGACTCCTTCTTCAATCAAGTTTCTACGGGAGCCAAACTTCTTCTGAATCTTTTCTTAAGTCGGATTTCTACATGAGCCAAACTCCTTCCAGACTCCTTCAGTTGGATTTCTACAGGAGCCAAACTCCTTCCAGACTCCTCTTTTAGTTAAGCTCCTACAGGAGCCGAACTCCTTTCAGATCTCTCATTCAGTCAGATTTCTACAAGAGCCGAACTCCTTCCAAACTCCTCCTTCAGCTAGCATCCCTCCTGGGTGATCTCCTCTAGCAGTATACCCCTTAAGAGTCCGAACTCCTCTGAAATTGATGTATGTCGAAGCTCTTCACCGACTAATGCCTGCTTCATCCAAACTTTGATTATTGAATCTCAACGAACGGTCACTATCAGTCTGATGATACCTCTCCCTCTCCGTACCGAATCCCACATGGCCTTGAGCAACTCAGTACCGAACAGCTACGACTGTCGCCATCAGTCTGCCATAGGTGGCGCTATAGGCGACGCCCTCCTTCATGACAGACTCCACCAAGCCTCGAGCAGCCCACTACCAGATGGCTGCAGGTGTCACTATCAATCCGCTACAAGCTCCGTCTATAAAAAGGGATCCTCCAGATATATTTTCTCTAAGCTCTCTTCTCCTTCCCAAAAATCTTCCGAACTCTTTCCTGAGCACTCCATTTCTTTTGGTCAGAAGAACTGACTTGATCGTCAGAAGATCCTGTCGCAGCCACCATCACCGACTTCGGACAAAAATATATTTTGCAGGTCACCGACAGCGACCTCGTCTTCCTCGACTCCAGCTCGATTCAACGTCAACCAGATTCTGCACCAACATATATATATATATATATATATATATATATATATATATATATATATATATATATATATATATATATATACATACATACATACATACATACATACATACATACATATACATACATATATACATACATATATATATACATACATACATATATATATATATATTGTTGGTGCAGAATTTGGTTAATGCCGGATCGAGCTGAAGTGGAAGGGAACGAGGTCATCATCGGTGACCTACAAAATAAAGTCCCATCCGGAGTCGATAAGGATAGCTCTGGTAGGACCCTCCGATGGTCAAATTAGCTCTGGCCAATAGATATGGAGTACTCAGTATGGAGTTCTGCAGGGTTTCGAGGAGGAGAGAAGAGTTTTTTAGAATCTGACCTAAGCGTATCTGGAGGATCCTTTTTATAGGTGAAGCTTATTGTAACTACCTTGCTTAATGACTGTCGTAACCGTCCTGATCAATGTCGATCGTTATTGACTTGATAAATGCCGATCGTTATTGACTTGATAAATATCGATCGTTATTGTCGTGTAACCGTTCAGTAGTGGAATTACCTTTAGGAGTTCGTCAACAGTCTGTAAGAAGTTCGACTTTCGTAAAAATTTAGTTACTGGAGGAATCCGCAAGGAGTTTGACTTCCATAGAAGCCCGATTACTGAAGGAGTCCGCATGGAGTTCGGCTTTCGTAGAAGTCCGACTGTTGGAGTTCGGTCGGTTGAAGGGACTCGACTAAAATTCGTCCGCTAAAGCTCTTCCGTGGCTACCTGTTGCATTAGGCTGAGCATCGAACCGGACTTCGGTAGGAGCGGAGTTTATCCCCAATAATAGTTCCCCCACTTCCAAGTTCGAAACTCGAAGGGAGTGTGGAAAAGGCAACTACCGATGTCCTCTTCTAGGTTCCGTGCTGGTTCAAGTCAAAGCTCGGAGGAGATTTCATCTTCAATCAAAGTTGAAGTAGATCTCATCTCCTACAGCTGAGGTTAATACGGGCGCTCAATGGAGACCAGGTACTCAAGGTTAGAAAAACTAATTTACTCTCTTCTAATTGCTGTCCGAAGACTCTGACCTTATTTTCAGGAGCAAACCATTATGGTCCTCACGGACTAACCAATAAAAGTAGTCCTTCATCAAGCGGACGCTTCTAAGAGAATCACAAAATGGATAATCGAGCTCACAGAGTTTGATATCAACTACCGGTCCCGGCCATCGATCAAGGCTCAGATATTGACGGATTTTATGTTAGAATGCACCATTCCAGTCGAAGTCGAGCCTGAACAGAATAAGATCGGCACCTTGCTATCGCAGCCAAACCTCTCCGAGGAAAGTGCCGACCTTTTCGAAGGCTTTTGGGCTCTGCATGTGGATGGCTCGTCCAACTCCACCGGAGCTGGTGCGGGGCTGGTCTTAATTAGCCCCGAGGGCATCGTCGTCGAGTACACACTGTGCTTCGAGTTTCCTACGACCAACAATGGGGCCAAATATGAAGCGCTGATCGTCGGATTAAAAATAGCGAAGAAATTAAAAGTAGATCGGCTTCAAGTCTACAGTGATTTTCAGCTGGTGGTATGCCAAGTTAATGACAGCTACGAGGTGCGGGAGGATAGTATGGTGAGATACCTTGGGAAGGTGAGGGATTTGATCCTAGCCTTTGACAGTTTCGGCATTCGATAAATTTCGAGAGTGAAAAATGTAAGAGCCAATCTTCTCTTCAAGTTAGCCACTTCAGCCCCAGCCGAGCTTCCCAAAGAAGTATTCTTGGAGCCTCTGAAGTGCCCAACCATAGAGGAACCCCAGGTCATTGTGCAGACGAAATTTGAGCCAAGTTGGATTGACCCGTTGGTCGCCTACCTTAAGGAGGGGGTTCTTCCTCATGATCCAAAAGAAGCTCGGAAGCTCAGGAATCAGGCCTCCCGCTATGTTTTACATGAAGGCAGGTTGTATAAGAGGTCATACTCCCTCCCGCTACTGAGATGTCTCCAACCTTCAGAGGTTGACCTCGCACTTTGGGAGGTGCACGAAGGACTCTGCGGAACTCACGTAGGAGCCAGGTCCCTATCGCAAAGACTACTTCATCAAGGGTACTACTGACCGACCTTATTTTACGATTCCATGGAGTATGTGAAGAAGTGCGACCGCTGTCAGAAGAACGCCAGCGTACAAAGGCAGCCGGCATCCGAGCTTGCTCTGCTAAGCGCACCTTGGCCATTTGTGCAGTGAGGAATGGATATACTTGATCCCTTCCTGACGGCATTCGGGCAGTGGAAGTTTCTCCTGATCACGATTGACTATTTCACCAAGTAGGTTGAAGCCAAACCACTAGTGAAGATTACCGAGGCCAAGGTGCAGGACTTCGTCTGAAAGTCACTAGTCTGTCGGTTCGGTCTGCCTCGAACCCTTATAACCGACAATGGGCGATAGTTCGCTGGGGTGAGGTTCGTCGAGTTCTGCGAAGGACTAAACATCTTCCACCGCTTCACATCAGTGGCTCACGCACAGGCCAATGGGGAAGCTGAGGTGACCAACTGGACCCTGCTGCAAGGCATCAAGACAAGGCTCGACAGTGCAAAGGGAGCCTGGGTAGACGAACTCTATCATGTTCTCTGGGCATACTAAACTACACAAAGGGTGCCAACTGAAAAAATACCCTTCGCCTTGGCCTTCGGCATGGAGGCAGTTATCTCGATCGAACTTAAGCTCCTGTCTGCACGAGTCGTGGGCTTTAACAAGCAGCTCAACCCCCAGGACCTCAAAGTTAACCTCGACCTGCTGGAAGAAAAAAGGGAGGAAACCCGCATCCAGATGGCAGCCTACAGACGGAAGGTGGCCCAATACTACAACTCTAGAGTTAGAGGTAAGACTTTCAGAGTGGGAGACCTAGTGCTTCGATGAGCCACCATTTTTCAGCCTTAGAGCCAAGGAAAGCTCACCCCAAATTGAAAAGGTCCATATGAAGTGGGGGAGGTCGTCCGATCCGAAACTTATCGCCTGAAGGAGCTCGAAGGAATAGTGCTTCCCCAACCTTGGAACTCAGAAAATCTGAGGATGTATTATCAGTAAACTGTCTTTAATAAAACTCCTTCATCCAGCATTTTTATTTTCTGGTGCAAGAATTACATGATGACAGAAAAGAAATGAACGAAAGTGGTCCATTAGGAATAGGAGGAGAACCTCGTCCTAACGCGAGCAAAGTCGAAAGCCTCATTCACCTTAAACGAGATGGGAGGAGAGGCCCTGACAACAGCCCTTATGTGCCCCCACAGTCCGTTAGGAACAGGAGGAGAACCTCATTCTAACACGAGCAAAGTCGAAGGCCTCATTCACCTTAGACGAGGTGGGGGGAGAGGCCCTGACAACGGTCCTTATGTGCCTCCATAGCCTATTAGGAATAGGAGGAGAACCTCATCCTAATACGAGCAAAGTCAAAAGCCTCATTCACCTTAGACGAGATGGGGGGAGAGATCCTGACAACGGCCCTTATGTGCCCCCACAGCCCATTAGGAATAGGAGGAGAACCTCGTCCTAACGCGAGCAAAGTCGAAGGCCTCGTTCACCTTAGATGAGATGGAGGAGAGGCCCTGACAATGACCCTTATGTGCCCCCACAGCCCGTTAGAAACATGAGGAGAACCTCGTCCTAATGCGAGCAAAGTCGAACCTTGTCCTAACATGAGCAGGTCAAAGACCTTTAACCTCGACCGCAGGAGATAAGATCTCCCCTGAGGCAACCTCAACAAGAGATAAAATCTCTCCCAAGCAACCACGTCAACCTCGATAGAGATCAGACCTCCTCCGAGCGCCCGTATTAACCTCAGCTGTAAAAGACGAGATCTACTTCAACTTTGGCTGGAGATGAGATCTCTCCTGAGCTTTGACCTGAACTAGCACGGAATCCAGAAGAGGACATCGGTAGTCGTCTTTTCCGCACTCCCTTCCTTCGAGTTTCGAACTCGAGAGTGGGAGGACTATTGTTGGGGATAAACTCCGCTCCTACCAAAGTTCGATTCGATGCTCAGCCTAATGCAACAGGTATCCATGGAAGAGCTTCAGCGGACGAGTTTTAGTCGAACTCCTTCAGCCGGCCGAACTCCTCAGCGGCCGAGCTCCTTCGGGATCCCAGCGGACGAGTCTTAGCCAAACTCCATCAGCCTTCTGAACTCCTTGGTGGTTAAGCTCCTTCCGAACTCCCTAGCGACTGAGTTTTAGCCGAGTCCCTTCAACCGGCCGAACTCCAACAGTCGGGCTTCTATGGAAGTCGAACTCCTTGCGGACTCCTCCAGCAACCAGACTTCTACGAAAGCCAAACTTCTTGTGGACTCCTCCAGCAACCGAGTTTCTATGGAAGCTGAACTCCTTACAGACTGTTGACGGACTCCTACAGGCGATCCCACTACTGAACGGTTACACGACAATAACGGTCTATATTTATCAAGTCAATAATGATTGGCATTTATCAAGTCAATAACGATCGGTATTGATCAGGACGGTTACGACCGTCATTAAGCAAGACAGTTACAACAAGCTTCGCCTATAAAAAGGACCCTTCAGATACGCTTAGGCCAGGTTCTAAAAAACTCTTCTCTCCTCCTCGAAATCCTGTCGAACTCCACACTGAGTACTCCATATCTGTTGGCCAGAGCTAACTTGACCATCGAAGGATCCTACCGAAATTATCCCAACCGACTCCGGATGGAACTTTATTTTGCAGGTCATCAGCGGCGATCTCGTTCCCTTTCACTCCAGCTTGATCCGATGTCAACCAAATTTTGTACCAACATGTATATATATATATATATATATATATATATATATATATATATATATATATATATATGTATGTATGTATTAAAATATTAAAAAAAAAATTTAAAAAAATTAAAATTTTTTTTTTATAAATATTTATTATTAAAAAAATTTAATAATTATATACTATAATTATCCATCCGTTGCAACACATGGGTCTCCGACTAATTTAGCATAATAGATGGCAAAAGATGAAGCATCATCAAAAAAATTTTTAGTTGACCTACCAAATTACCTAGCATGTAACAAATATAATTAATATGATAATAATTAACATGCACATATTTTTTATTAATGGAAATCTTGTATGTCAAAAATGCAAGTTGCATGTTCATGTCCTATCACATTTCAATTCGTTTTAAATTTTATTCATTTGGAATTGTATATAATGATCCTACTATGAAACAAATTTTCTCGTTATTATAACATACAGACTCTCAGCATGGAAATATATCTGGAACTAAAGGATACCTTTTTACAGATCCAAACCCAAATCAAACCCCCAAAAAAATCCGAACCCTATGTTATTGTTGGGTTTGGGTGTGAAAAATTGATGGATTCTACCCGATACCGCCCGACAATTGCGGTTCCCTCTTTCCACTCACCTGTGACCTTATCTTGGGTCTCACAGCCCTCGGGAGATGGGCGCAGGACCGATCAGCGGCGGCGGCGCCTGCCTGATCGCTGCCACATGCTCGACGACGCCATGGCGATCGCACATCACGCCACTTCTGCCGTTGGTGCTCCCCACCGGTGTGGTGGAGAAGGCTCTGATGGTTTTGGATGCGGTCTCCGCTGCTCGTTCGGACGGGGAGAGGGATGCCGGCGGCGAACTCGTGTGCTTCATCGGACCCCACGCTTCACCACTTAAGCGGCCCTCTTTTTCCTCCTCCTCCTGCCCCACCATCCATTCCAAACCCCGGCATGTCCGACTCCGAGGTATTTCTCCAACATCTTTCCTTTTGATAATTGTAAATGTTCAAAAGTATTGTTCTCTCTTCTTCTCTAATTTTTGATTTCTCTGTCTAATTTCTTATTTAATATATTTGTTCTTATCTTGGAAAAAGGAGAAAAAAGATAGATCACGATATAATTAGACTCATTCTCTATGCTATTTTAGTATCGTCAGTAAAGATCTTGTGATGTTTATCGCAAGGTCTAAAGGGTTGGTTCACATCATTCTTTTTGAATGGATTATTGAATCAGTTCCCAAAGATAATCATATCTATGCTGCTATCATATATTCAAGTAAAAAAGAGGTGAAAGATAAGAAGAAAATCTTGTTGTCTGGATCCAAGGATAATGAATCCTAATTAGCTCATTGTTTAATCCACCATGAGTACATGGGAGTCATGAAGAATTAAAGAAGACTGATAATATTCGTTCATATTCGTCAGAATCCCATAGATGGTAGAAATCTCACCCTTTTTTAGGCCGTAAACCATAAATAGAACCTCTCTCTCTATTTTTGGTGGTTGATTTAAACGCCTCATGTCACGTAACAACGCAGGACTTCATCCTCAAAAGGGTAGCTGGAAGGTATCACTTGGGTTTCTTAATCCCATATAAGTATCCAAGATCTCTGCACAATTTATGTAGGACTAAACACCCACCTACATGGGCTTTCACATATCCCCTATTCTAATGGTCTATGTTGCTACAAGGCTCCGAGAATTGTAGGATCATGCTGGAGAGTTGATTAAGGCTAAGTTGATGTAGATCATGGTTTGACCTGCAAAGAAATCTCAAGGTGGGGTATTCTCCGATTTAGGATCCTTCAATATTTAAATCAGTTGAGGCCTTGAAAATAGATAGTAGAAATAAAGAAGTAGAAGGTAGAGAGAATGAGTATGAGTGGAAGGAGTAGAAGCTCAATCTTTCTTTAGTGGAGAAGCTGGGAGAAGATTTCAGTGTTGACTTCGTGAATCTTAGACTTACCTTCCAGAAGGATATCTTGCTTCTCTATTTATAGAGATGATTTGCTTAGATTGTTAGGCCGTTTGGAGTTTGTTGGACTGTTAGTTTGTTATAATGGAATAGCCAGCTGGGTGGTAGCTATGAGCCATTTGCCTCTGTGGAGATTGAGAAACTCGACTACCTAGAGTCCTTTACCACCTCCTCTTATCACCGCCAGAAGAGGTACTCTCACAAGAAGATATTCTTTGTAGAAAATAAAGGAGAAACTGGAGGAAAGGGATAAACCAAACGAGGAAGATGAAGGCAAAAGAAACCCTATTCCAAAGAAAAAGCTAAAAATCAGACCGAGGATTGGAGAACCTATCTAAAAGATGAAAAAGAGACTTTGAATAAGCTTTTCTTCCTCTAGTTCTGGTAACTTCGTCTCTGGCTCCGACGGTAACTGAAATCCTTTCTTTTCCTCCGGCACCGATAGCACTAGAAAAAGCTTTGGAAGCTTCCCGATAGAGTCTCCTTGCAGTAAAATAGTAAAGTGGTTTTCAAAACACTGCAGCCTTATTTATGGAATATGCTAATAGTTCGGATTAATCCACTCACCGTTAAATCCATGCTACTTGTCAGCAATGTATAGAAAAAGATATTTCAACGCACCCCGTTCTAATTATGCTATGCAGGCGCAATCCGCATGGTGGCTTGAGCGGTTAATGGCAATATGACGTGTGGCCCATGTCGCTTGAGCACAGCCATACGAGCAATGATGAACTTCTGATTCTCCATGCTTTTTTAATTATTGGATGCGATAGATGCAATGGAATTCCTCCAAATGAGACGGCATGTCGCTTCGAATCATTAAAGAATTAATATTGGTTGTGGCTGCGTGGCGCATTTATCGACGGGATAAGTTAAAAGAGATATTTTGAATCAACTTTTCACACCTGATGTAAAGAATTCCACTTTAATCTAGAAAGTAGGGGCAAGTATTGGTACAGCTAATCACTCCTGCCCACATGGTAGCATCAGGAAGATTACTAATTTGACGGTATTCTGATGATATAATAACATAACTGGTTTTGTGTCCAGATTGGTTGAACACCGATTTAAGATTACAGCTAATCTGATACTATGATAACTGACTCAGATCAGCATGATGCCGATTTACGACTTTTCATATATTTATATAGATGATGTCGGCAATCTGTTGCCCTCACAATCATGCCAAATAACCTAATGGCTTAAATACTGCTAAGGCTAGAATCAGAATCCTGCTTTAGGCTGAGATCGATTTTTTGCCGTCCTGCTGGCCGGTGCTTCAGGAGGAGATCGGCATAATGCCGTCCTGCCTATCAGTGCTCTATTCCAAGATTTGCTTTTGACCGACATGCTCGTGAGCAGTTTTATACCGAGGTAGGGTTACCATCAATTTTGCCAGTAATACTCTAAACTAAGATCAATTAGAGATTTTTTTTCTCGGCACAGCTTAAGATGAGATCGGGTTTACACCATCTTGTCCATCAGCACCTTAAGCCGAGGTCGGGTTCTGACCGACATCCCTATTGATGGCATTATCTTAGGATGAGGTCAGTAAAAAATTGTCCTACCATTATGGTATTCGATTTTCAGTAGAGAGAGATCCATTCCTCAGTCGACTGTCATCCAACTAAACTATAGCTATCTTTCAACCATGCTATAACTAATCTCCACATGGGCAAATGGCCCACAGTTGCCATCCAATTGGCTATTCCATTGTGACAAACTAACAGCCTAACAACTCCAAACAATCAATGGCCTAAGCAAATTCCTTCTATAAATAGAGAGGTAGGATACTCTTTCAGAGGGTAAGTCTAAGATTCACGGAGTCAAAACTTTGTTGAAATCTTCTCTCAACTTTCCCACTTAAGAAAGATTGAGCTCCTACTCCCTCCACTCTTATCCATTCTCTCTGCCTTCTACTTCTCTATTTCCACTATCTAGTCTGAAGGCCCCAACCGACTTAAGCATTGGAGGATCCTAAATTGAAGAGTATCCCATCGGTTTTTGGGATTTCTTTATAGGTCAAGCCATGATCTACATCAAATTGGCCTCAATCAGCTCTCCAGTGCAATCCTACATCAATTTCTGGAGTCTTGTAGCAACAGTCTAAATCTAATCAAATCTAATCACAAGCACCACATTTAATCCATGGTTAGCTCTAAAAGATTCTGTATTATAATATCCCCTAGCCTACAAGAGCCACGAGCCTAGTTCATTCCAACACCATTTCTCAATTTGTGCATTTCATCTTTGTATAGGGGCTATGCTAATCTTCTCTATATCATTCCAATTTTATCGCTCTAGTCATGATGTTTGTTATTGGATTTATTTTGATTTAGATCCTCAGCATAGCAAGTATGCCAAGACTTGAATGTTGAGAGTGTGAAGGCTCATATATGAATGTTGTCTATTGCGTTTTTTTTTTTTTTTTGGTGTTGATGTTTTCCCAGTGCTTGTGATGAGAAAAATAAATCTTGGACATGTTATTGAAATTCTGATGGAAACATGGTTGAATCAAACTAAGTGCTGAATATTCTTATGAATAGAGCTGAGAGTTAGAAATTTCACATTAAAGTTTTGGAAATTTCTGAGGACCCATAGATGCTATCGTTCGACTGGAATTTATTTTGGCCTTCTAAGCAAAGCTCATGTTGGTCATGGTGTATGGCACAGTTTCTCAGCTGTTTTCTGTAAGCCGTCCCTCAGTAATTTAAACATTAAAATGAGCGCCAAAAAATAAAACTATATTTTGACTGTATATGTGTTTTTCCTAATAATCCCGGTGATGAAGTCAGGAACTAATGGTTTCCTATTTATCAAGATTTTGTTGCCCATCATATAGGTTACACGTGCTTAACGTTAGTCATGCGTTTGTTTTTAAAGCATTAACGGGTTTTCTTCTCCTCAGTGTGCAGGAATGGGAGCTGACCAGTGAGAACAAGATTATTTGTTATTTATATTTAAAGATGCTCATTTAATCGAAGTGATCGTCCATGAAGCTGAAGCTGAATATAACATGAAATCTCCTGCCGTACTCGAGGAGAAGTTTATTAAAGTTCTTGCTTGTTTTGTATGATCAAGCACAAATAATTGCTAGTGAAGGCTATGTCATACCTTGCTCTTAATTTTTTGCTAGCTCTACCATAGACTTTTCTGCACATTATTTCTTAGTGGTTATATTACATTGGTAATGCACCTGATTGCTGGTTGTTACAACTGTGGCAGCTATGTGAGACCGGAACCAAAGAACTTATACCTGAAAATGAAATACGTTAGCGCAATTGAGAAAGATGCACTTGAGGTTTCCGTGCCTAAATAGCATATATTAACAATGTAAAAAGATTCTGCATATTACGGGGCAAGTCAAAAAGGACCAGTTCGTCCATAGATATTATCTACCATTATGTCAACGTATTGATCAAAATATTCCAAAATCTTTCTTCAGTTTTAAATATTGCAACTGTTTGCTTAAAATGATGATCCATGTCAGTTTTCGCTCATGCTTCCACGCCTTAATTTGGGGTATTTCTGGTTTCTTCAAAAGGATCCTTGCAAAACTAAAAACTTTGAAAATTTTGAGTTATTAAGCTGTTTGGATGGTGAAAAAGTATAAAATAATACAAAAACAGATGTAATGGTATTCTCTTTTTGTGAAAAATATTACTCTTTTTTTTTTCATAATTTACCGTACAACCAACATTGTCCGAATACCCCATTTATTTTTTTACATTAGTGTTGTCTATGTGTATTATTTGGCTAAGAAAAAGAAGGAAAAAAAAAAAAAAAAAAATATATATATATATATATATATATATATATATAAAATAAAATTAAAATATATATAATAATAATAAGAATTTTGCTAATGAGTGTCCTAAAGGCATTCATTAAGGAGTATTTAATGTTTTTTAAAAAAAAGTAAAACACATGGATCAAAATGATATTAAAGATAAAAATTATTGTAAAAGATATATTAAGTATAATTATTTTTATAAAAAAATATTTTTATTTTTAATATTATCTTGATTTATATATTTTGCTATTTTCAAGTACTCAGTAGTAAAACTTTAATAATAATAATAATAATAATAATAATAATAATAATAATAATAATAATGGCAGCAATAATAATTTATATTTCTTCTCTTCTAGATCCCATGTGTGCGCGCATTATATTAGAGGTGCTTAGTTCAAAATTAAATCGAAATTGAAATAGAAATTGGAATGGATTGAAATTGAAATTGAAATAGCTTAATTTTTTAAAATATTTGATTAATCATCGAAATCAAAATCGAAATAAAAATTTGAATCAAAAGAATGAAGAATAAATTTTATGTTGTTTGAACCATTTTTATTTTATTTTAAAATATTTTTTTTTAATTAAATAATTTAAATGAAAATCATCCATTTTCATCTACGCTCCCAAACCACCGTCATCAGCCCAGACGAAACCGCCGAAAAGGCCACTCGTTGGTGAGTGGTATAATCACAGCCGTCGATTTACTTGATATGCGTCCAGCTCCAGGAGCAAATGCGGCCAGATCTCACTTCGCATGACATCTATCAGGTTCGGGGGGATCACAACAGGACTGAAGAGTGGACGGCAGTGATCTGGTAACCAGCTATAGCTTTTTTTTTTTTATTTGGGCAAGATAACCCGCTGCAGCTTCATACCCTTCAAATATCTCAGGAGCCCTCACCCAAAGCCCAAACCCTTCCTCCATCCCCTTCAATCCGAGCACGCCCGACGGCCCGAGAAGTATCCAAACCCTAGGGTTTCTCAGAAATTCGTTAGGGTTCTTCCCTCTTCTCCCACTCACCACTCTTTCCCAGCCATGGCCAACTCCATGCTCGCCGTCACCCCTATCCAAGGTCCGCCCCCCTCCCCCTCCCCTCCCCCTCCCGCTCCCCTCCTCCCCTCTCCTCCTCAAAACCTTAAAAACTTCGCCTTTCCCCTCCCGAGCCCTCGCTGCCCGATGCCTCTCCACCTCGCTGCCCTAACTTCCAGCGGCCGCCCCCTCCGATCCCCGCGCCTTCCCCCACGACCGCAACACTAATCCTGCCATTGGCCCCTCAGAACACCGCGGCCCCCATTCAACCACCGCCATCCCGTCGATAATCGCCCTCCCATGGACTACGGCTGCCCCCCTGTCAACGGCCCGCCGTCTCCGGCCGTCCCCGCTGCCTCTGCCCCTCCTCCAGGTCCCATCGATCTCATGGCCCTCTGTAGAGAGGGGAAGGTCAAGGAGGCCGTCGAGTTCTTGAGCCAGGGCATCCGCCCCGACCCCCCGACCTTCTTCGCCCTCGTTGCCTCCTGCTCCGACCCAAAGTTCCTTGAAGAACTCAAGAAGATCCACGAGTTCTTTATCCGATCCCCCTTCCGTGCCGACCTTCAGATCAATAACAAGATGCTAGAGATGTACGGGAAGTGCGGGAGCATGAACGATGCCCGTCGAGTGTTCGACGGAATGCCTGACCGGAATATGGATTCGTGGCATCTGATGATTGATGGGTATGCGTCAAATATGCAGGGCGACGATGGACTGCAGATGTTCGAGCAGATGAGGAGAGTGGGGGTGCACCCTGACAGCCGGACCTTTCTGGCGGTCTTAGCTGCTTGTGCTAGTGCTGAAGCA
Source organism: Cocos nucifera (assembly GCA_006176705.1). NCBI lineage: Eukaryota > Viridiplantae > Streptophyta > Magnoliopsida > Arecales > Arecaceae > Cocos > Cocos nucifera. Next base: position 332,783 of record QRFJ01000077.1, read on the forward strand.
GTTGAGGAGGGATTCATACATTTCGATTCCATGCATAAAGAGTACGGGATTGCGCCTGGAATCGAGCACTACATCAGGATAATTGAAGTGCTCGGGAAGTCGGGACACCTCAATGAGGCAGTAGAATTCATTGAGAAGTTGCCATTTGAGCCGCCCGCAGCCATTTGGGAGTCATTGAAGAATTTAGCACGGGCACAGGGGGATATCGATCTTGAGGACCAGGCTGAAGAGCTTTTGATTTCTATAGATCCATCCAAGGTGAACCCTGGAAAGATCCCCACCCCGTCAGCTAAGAGGCGGCCCGGTATCAACATGCTTGATGGAAGGAACAAATTGGGGGAGTACCGTTTGCCTCCGAAGATTGAGAAGAAACCAGTGAAGGAGCAAGTCTATGTGCCAGACACGAGATATGTCCTTCATGATATCGATCAGGAGGCCAAGGAACAGGCTTTGCTTTACCACAGCGAGAGGCTGGCAATTGCTTATGGGCTGATCAGCACACCTGCAAGGACACCGCTTAGGATCATTAAGAACCTTAGAATATGCGGTGACTGCCACAATGCGATTAAGATCATGTCAAAAATTGTTGGGAGGGAACTTATTGTTAGGGACAACAAGCGGTTCCATCACTTCAAGGATGGCAAGTGCTCCTGTGGAGATTACTGGTGAAGTTGCTGCCCTTCCTGGATTCGCCAACTTAATGCTTAAATAGGGTACGATGCTTTTGGCAGTGCTAAGGGTAACCATTTGACCATCATTAGAAAGTGAATTTGTGGTTATTGTTCACTGCATGTGGTTGTAGATTGCTGGTACTGAAATTCTATTTTCGTACTGATAGGTTAAAGGTACTTGCTTATTGAACTGAATGTGAAAACGATAAGTATTTAATATCGTCTTGCCTTGCCCTTGTGTAAGTTAATTGTCATATTTCCTATCGGATGAATCCACAGTAGATAAGGCCTCTTGGATATTTGCTTTACAACAGCTATAACATGTTCTTTATTGGATTAAGCATATTATCCTTAGATTTCATTCTTAAGGTATTAGAAGAATGGTTGCCCCTCAATGTGGATGGCTTTTTATCCCATTTTATTTCCTTCTTTTCATCTAGAAGCTTTTCATGGATTCCCTTCTTAAATTAAACTCTTTTATTGGTATTGTATTTGTCATCTGTTACCTTTCCTATAACCTTTTTTGGCGTTCAGAATATAGTATCAGACATATTGAGTTGGGAAATTTGGAGTTCTAACAGGTATGACCTGAGACGAGTAAGATAATTATGGTAGGTGGATGGATGGGTGTTATGGTATGTAACTAGTTTTTGTTGTTTCATTTGCCTCTACTTTGTAGAGATAGATTGTAATCATGCATGGTTGATGATGTATGATTTTTGTTAGTAAGCAACCTTAAGGAGATTAAACAATTTAAGGAAGAGTGTTAAATGGGGACGCTGCAGTTTTCTCAAAGGAATTTTAGGAGTAGTCAAAAGATTCACAGATTTTATTCGAATCCTTTGTTGTGTGCATTGGTGAGGACAGCAAAGGAGTAGAGTATAGCAGAATGAGAGGAAGAACTTCATTGGTGTCAAGAAGGTGATATATCAATGATGGAGACCTAGCTAAGAAAGGGGTAGTGAAAAGCTGTGAGCATCTAATCTGACCATGTTTCCCTAAGAGTTGCGCATTGTGGAGAATCGGTTCTTTCAAAGTTTAAGGTATGCGTGATTGCATGTATAAAAGAACTCTAATTGTGTTTGGGACTATACTTACATTAAAGATTGGGTTAGGTTTAGGAAATAGTTATTTGGAAGATGAGCTCTGCCCATGCATGCCCGCTTAGATGCTGACATGGCAATTCTTGATTACTTGCACCCAGGCATGCTTGGGCCAATCACCCAGCACTTGGCAGCTTCCTCAGGGCAACATCTCTTTGCATGTTTGAATGTGCATGGACAAAGAATTTTCCAAGGAAGATAATAATAATTTATTTAAAATTTTATATAATTTTGTAGGGGAACCCTAGGTGATCAAATGAGATGTTCTTTTAAGATTTGTTTAGATGATTTTAGAAGATAATGCCTTTTTTTTACCTTATTTTTATTTGGTTAGGTTGGCAGAGGTTTGAGGGATACAACTCATGCAAGGTAATCTCTTTTGCATTCTTTAAAGTCTACAAACTCTTCCCTTGTTAGTGGTATGCCCACCCCTACAACATGCAAAGAGGAGAGATTGGCCATCACAGAAGCAAAATCTGGGTTGGAATAAAGATTTTATTTTTACCTAAGGCATGTCTCTTACCTTTTCTCAGATTCTATCCTGTTTGTTCTTCCTTGCCGCTTCTCTCTCTCTCTCTCTCTCTCTCTCTCTTCTATCTCTTTGCTCTAACATTACCTCATGCTTACAGAAATTTGTGATGTATGCTGACCCACATAAGCAGCAAAACTACTCACTGTAAAAATGGTCATCTATAAACGTTAGACTAATCCTTGTTGCCTTCAAGAATCTTTTTTTCCTTTGTTTTCATAGATTACAGCTGTTTTTCAAATCTCCTACCAGATTTGTCAGTTTTCCTTCCAGAAATATGTAAATTGCCCTTAATACCATCCCCTTTTTCCCCACTTAAAATCTTAATTTATCGGTCTACTAAGTCCAGAAAATCTCTTATTCTTTGTATTATATTCTTGTCACCACTTTATAACCTCTCATATAGACTATCCACACATAGACTCTCTGGATGAAAACAGTTTTTAAGTTTATAAATCCCATTTTATTACAACACAAAGTCATGTTATCCAATGTATGGAGGTCCCTAGTCTTACTGGACTATGTCAGTTTTTTGTTTTTTGAGAAGGATTCTAGTTGCTTTTGGGTTTGTCATAGGCATGTGGATCTACTCATGTAAAACAAGGTCTTTTATGTGATTTCATTTCAAGGTTAATGGAAGGCTGTCAAGAGATTTGGTGTAGAGAGCCAAGAACAAAGAAAACATTGTATAAAGCTCAAGTGAAAGATGTGATTTTGAGGTTATGATTAACTTGTGGAGAATATAAGGTTTTCAAAAGAAAAGATATGTAAGCAGAGATTATGGATGAAAGTGCAAAATTGGATTTTTATGAGGAAGCTGGGAAAATCGAAAATTTTTGATAATAGACTCTGGATCTCATATGAGAAGAAAGGATGTTTTTAACTGATAAGGTTCCACAACTACTTGGTCAAAAGTAGTAAAAATAATCACATATCTCATCTGTAAGTTGTCAAGTGGTAAATGCAATTTTCATGGAATTTGTAGTGCGTTTTTGGAAGGTTGGAGGTTAAACGACCCAGAGAACATCCATCAAGTGGTTGTGTTATATGGGCTATAAGTCTTGTGAGGGAGGGAGCTTAGAGACTGAGTGGAGAAATTGGAACTTGAGAGATTGGAGTAGCATGGGACCAATAAGTGGAGAGTGTTTAGATCAAAACAATACTAAAAGGCCATTAAAGGGTAAAGTTACTATTAAATTAGTGTCATGGTGTTACCTGACACGTAACAAAAATAAATTTGGGGGTATCTCAGTTTCTTGCTGAACAGAAAACCGTTGAAGGAGATAAACCATTGCAGGGATTGCCATTGTTTCTGGCATGTACTAGAAGAGAATGGAGAAGGTACAGGTGGTGAGGTCCTCTAAATCTCTGGCACGGTCTTCAAGCCCCATCGCAACCAAAATTTCTTTGGATTGCAGTTATCACTTTCCAAATTTTAGGTGGTTATGTAACTCGTGATGTCCAACAGGCAATAGGTCATGCTCGCGCGACGCTCTGACAATGAAAACATTGCTGCCTTTTTCGCTCAAGCTCTAACCTGCAAGGCTGCCCACGCGGTTGGAGAGCTCTAGCATACTTGGGACGACTATTTCATAATTGTCCATCGTTGGTCCAACCATTTCAAAATGGCTATAAGGCATTGATTCAAGTGGTTGCTCATAATTCAAATGTATTATTCGTCTAAAGTGATTTCTTAACTCTTGAGTATCAAAAAATTCAGCTACTTTACAAGAGAGGGTAAACGGTTGTGAATAAACATCTTTAAGCAATAACCCTCACCACACAGCAGAATAAAGTGGCATGGAAATGGAAATGGAGTAAAGACAAAAAAATTTCGGTCAAAGTTTATTACTTCCTTTTAAGCAACAAGGAGTTTGGTCTAGATGGACTAACAATATATGAAAAACTAGACCGTTGGAAAAGTAAAGATTTTTACATGGCAAGCATTTTATTACATGATTGAGAAAACTTGAAACAAAACTAAAAAGAAGATAAAAGGGCTGGTTCTGAAGAGGAAAAACTTGATCATTTGCTCTTCTTTGGTAATTTCTCTGCATCTATTTAATAAAGAAATAGTTCGAAAATGGGAAGTTTTGCAACTCCCAAGTTCTATTGATGATTTATGAAATTTATGGAGAAACAATATATCAGTTGGGCCGAAAAAAGATGCATGAGATTCTTTGATCATTGTGATTTTGTGGACGATCTGAAAAGAGAAAAATAGAAGGATCTTTTAAGTTGAAGCTTTTTTTTTGTGAACAGTATTTATAATAGATGCATTCTCTTCTTTGAAAGTTGGACAACGTTTTATCATGAGAAAGCAAAAGGCTCGCTAATAGAAATGATAAAAACTCTGAAAAAATTTGATGAGAAGAAAAACAGCCAAAGACAATGACCGTAGTGTTCCATAATGCATACATAAGCCCGGGCATAACCTTTCTTTCTTTATTTTTTTCTGAAGCCCAGGGGCTCCCATTATCCCTCTTTTTTTTTTCTTTTTTTTTGTTATGGCCTCCTTTTGTAATGGACAGTTCTTTCAATCTCTTTTTTCTTTCTTAGATTTTTTTTCATATAATAACATTTATATTTTTTAATAAAAAACTCCTCTATTTTTTATTTTTTTAAAAAAAAAAAAAAAAGCTATACGGCTTCTCATCACAAGCCGTGAGTAGTATTACTGTAAATTAAGAATTTTATTTATTATTATTTTCCATTCATGCTATGCTGGATCTTACAAGGTTCTCAAATTTTTGTTGCATATGTTGTTATTTCTATCTTCTAATTGTTTCTCTGTTTCGCCGAGCTGATTTGCTGGGAGTTGAACTTACGTGCCAATCTGCAACAAACTTGTTCTCGTCCCATTTTTTATGCTTCTCCCTTGGATGCATGCTTTCGATTGGCTGACTCTATCTTGGAATTTGAGTTTGATGTGCCAAAGCGGGCTTGTGGGACCCCGTGGCTTGCGCTGGAGTCCGTGTAAGCCTGGCCCAAAACTATAGTTCTGATCCCCAACAGACATTAGTGGTCTCTAGCACCAATCTACGGACTACGGGATAAGCTTGATCTTTTTCCCTTTTCCTCTTTGACGGATTATTATTATTTTTAAGCTTCCTATCGAATGATGATAATTAATCCCATGAATAATCGAAGACATAATGATAATTTGCTTAAAAGGGTCTCCAATCTCATCAGCGATGCAGCCAAATGAATCGGAATTCTGCCGGAGCTATTTCTAAGTTGGCTGGATCGGTATCATTCACAGAGCTCCGGAACTAAATAGGGAGTTATGCCGGTTGCTGCGAAGCTGACCTATTTGTCTTGGCAACCAACCTTTCCAGGATGTGACCTCACAACCAATGCCACCCTGTTCCGAGAGAACCAATCAGCAGGCAATTATTCACGACAAATCAAGCTATCTGCCCATCTTTTAGTCCTGTGCAATAAATTGTACGTTTAAATGCCGCGAATTATTGGAAGACATGATTTCGTGATCTCGCACATGATCAATTGGACCACCAGCACCAAAATCCACCTCGATCGCTGATAGCATGTCCAACATGGTCTCAATAAAGACGTTCACTTCGAGAGTTCTGATAGGACTACCAAATGTCCCATCCGACGGGGCCTGAGGACTCCCATAATACATGGAAATGGAGGTCGCAACAGCCTTAAAATTGTCGATCCTTTTTAGTGGCTCCGCGAGTGATTCAAGCAACGCATTTATGAAATGGGAAAGTCCCGGGTGACTGGAGTAACAAATGGACTTTTGCTTGTGCGCATTCGTATCTTCGTATTCAAAATGTACTTTATAAATAATAATGCTCCCAAACCGTAAAAGGAACATCGACCTTCACCGTGACAAACTGGGTGTCGATCTCGGCATATGATTCGTTCCCGGAGATGGGCCCGTGGGAACTTGTTAGAATGCCATCAATGTCGGAGATCCCATGCATTCATTCAATGGTAACCTAGCTCGGATGTCCATTCTGGCTTTTGTTTGTTGGACCCATTGATGGTTGTTCGAGGACGTATTTACTGGCATTTATAATATGTGCACGGTTGCATTCGTGCCTCACTTGCCATTCATTGCGCACCAAACATGGTCCATCGTGCGTTTTGTAATAAAGCTTGCAACACGATATCTGTATAAATTGCAGCAATAACGTGCATGTAAGTAAATGATTGAGCGATTACAATTGCCAGGTAACTTGGGATACACTCTCTTAGATCTCTAATAAATGTCCGGGCTCCACCTTAACCACCGTGTCAGGTCGAGAACGTGCCGAGGCACCCTGACCATGGTGGCCGCATGAATTCAATGATCCAAATCAAATTTTGATCCTATCATGTCCGAATTTCAAGGTACATCCCTGTTTCGAGTGACAGGGGGCTCATCGGGTTCGACCAGTTCAAGTGGCAATGTGCTTTGATGATAATAACAATAATAAAAATATTGAAGTTACATTGAAATCAGTGCTGCCCACCTGCCATCTCCCGTTGCGAGAAGGCATGGCTGCATAATTTTTAGGATGGCGTAATCCTCCGGCCACAAACTAATAAATAAAGAGAGGGGCCATGTGCGGTGCCTCCGTAAAATCTGCCAACTGGTGGATCTTTTATGGTGGCATCGAGCAATGGAAACAAATCTTTCATCCTTCATTACCGTCACGTTGTTTACGGCAGCACCGTCTGATATTCCAGTGCAGCAGATGATACGATCCAGTTAAAAATCTCTCCGTTTCTTGCAAAGATTATCTGTAGTTAATAAACCAAACCTGAATTCGATGTAGGTCTACGGCCGAAGATTGGCCTCGAGACATGTGCCTAAGGTGAGACCTTGTCAATTTAAGGGATAATCTAGTTAATTAAACAGGATTAAACGACCACGAATCGAACAGTACGATGGAGTAATGAAAGACAAAACACGCCTTTGGACGTGCATGCCAGCAAAATCCATCCAATTCACGACAAATTAAGAAGCAATCGCTAGCTCGTAATATTTTATGAACATGAAATGTTAATTAATATAGTTCCTACATGCTCCAACATGGTTCACATATTACCATACATTAATTATTAATTAACTTGCACTGCAAAAGGACAAAACCTACAGATTAGAGTATTGAGAAAGGATTTGAATTTTTTATTATTCGTCTGACGTCGGACCTCTCGAATTGCGTGGGATTGGAAGGCTCCAGCCCTGGACGCGATCCGCCAGTGACGCCGAAGGTAGGAGACGACGTCACGCATCCAACGTCGCCGTTTGTCCTCGCCGTTTACGAGGCATGGGCTTTTGACGTGGCGTCGTCCACAACGGCTCCGTCGTTATCCACGAAACGCCAGACTTTACGTCAGGTGCCAGCCTGGAGTCGTTGGTAAAGCGGCGCGCGGTCCACCGTATGGAGATGGCGTGGCCCCTGGTCGGCCGGGCTGGCGATGACGGAGAGAGATAACGGAGAGTGGAGACGGACGTTTGGATCGCCGCTGCTGAGCTGGCTGGATGGCGTTAACGGCAGTTAGACGTGTGGTGTCGTGGAAGCCCGCGCCATGTGCGCTGGCATCACCGCCCTCCAAACCACTTCTAAAATATAGAATGCTGTTCGAGCAAAAGCCATCGCCTATTGAGTTATTGACGAGAATAGCCCTGGCCCTCCCAACGTCTACCTCCCATGCGGGCGGGAATTGATGGCGTGCGGCGCTCCAGAGGAAACGGGGGCGAGATATGCGAAACTAATTCGGGAAATGATTTTTTTGTTGAAAAAGGCAATTGAAGTGTGCCCCAAGAGCTTACTAAACCATTTATTTGGGTTGCGCCTTTATGGCAAAGGGACGATTGATCTTGTTGCCTGATATAGGCCGTTGCATAGTGTGTTATACGGATCGTAAAGCACTTCAAACTCTTGTACTCATCAGCTTGAGCAGGTCTTAAGGTTACTTGATTAAATGGTGGGTTTTCATGAGAAGATTTTTTTTTTTCTTTTGCACGTAAAGCATTTGGATTGTATCTTTTACTTAAAAGAATGATTAATCTTCTCTTAAAATCTGAATCATTGACTCATATTTTGATACGATAAATTTTTTTCTTCCATCTATATCATAGATCCCAAAGCTTATATCAGATTTTGAAAGTTATACAAACCACAATTCAATGTTTAAGATTATGAAAAATAATTAGTCATTTTTCTATACGAAAGTATAATCTAAATCTATATATTCATGAACCACTTGGAGCTAAACCTATAGAGTATGGAGATAAATATGGTCTTTGTTTTTTTTTTTTTTCAAATATTAGTGACTATCAAATTAGAATTAGATAAATGTTCACCATGCACTTGAATGCACTTAAAATAAATAATAAGACTTTATAAATTAATATGGCCACCTATAATGAAGTATATGACCATGTAACAAACCACGGCAAATATCTTGAAATGATGAGATTAAAAATTTTGTATTTTTATTAGTGTTTTCAAATGTATAGTTTTTTTCTCTATTTTTATTAGTGTACATACATATAAATATACATGGTTCTCCCCTCATCTGTTATTTCTTTTTGGTTTATGATAAACTCTTTTCTTGGCAATTAAAAATATCTCTAATTTCCAAAGTTTTAAAATTACAAAAGTGAAAAGAAAATGCTATTGTAATAAAACTACAGGCGCTGTCTTGCTAAATATTCATAAATGACATGAAGAAAATTGATAGGCATTTTTTAGATTATATAAGTTAATATTTTTCTATAATAATATGATATGATGTTTGAATTAAGACTTGAACAATTAATATAGGTATTTTTAATTTTTTTCTCCATAAAATTTTATACAAAACTTGCAAGCTTAGGGGCATACTTGGTCCATCCCGATTTTCTTATGGTTTGAATGCATCATTTATATAAAAGAAATCAATTAATTATTGTATTGTTTTCAATTTTTTTTAAAAAATAGCAGTAGATTTTTTTTATAATTTTTTTAAAATAAAAATTATATTAATTTTTTTTTTATAATAAAAAAATCGGAAGCATGAAACTAAAAAAATATCTATGGAGAGACAACTAACGTGACAGAAGATAGGCACTAAGAATAAATAAATGGATAGATGAAAAATTATAGTATAATTAATAAGAATAGGGAAAGTTATGGATGAGGTAAAGAGTAGAAGAACAATCAAGATATCTAGGAGATAGAAGAGTAGAGTAAAATTTTGAAGATTGGGCGGATAGAATGAGGATGGGATAAAAATTTATCTTCATAAAAAAAAACTTTTTTTAATAAAAATAATATATATTTTTTAGAACAAAAAATAGGAACAAAAGAGTCAAATATGCTTCCGATCTTAGAAAAAACAAAAATACGGTAAGCAAATGATTTCAGGGGAAAGGCGTTTCGAGCGTTCAAGTATTACATGCACCAGGTGCAATTGGACCGCGCCAAATCCCACGGCGGATAACACCAATTCGCGATTGCGCGCTATCCACCGTGCATATGCTCCGCGATTTGCCCTGGTTCACTTGGACCTGGTGCGTGCAACAATTTCTCGTTTCGAGACGCATGATTTTTTTTTTTTTTTGCTCCTCTCCGCCCTTTGGAGACCAGGAAACACGACGTTACGAGGCTATCTATTTTAGCCCATGTATAAACGCAGCGGCACGCAAACTCTGCACACTTTGCCGTACGGGGACCCCAGGCAATCGAGTGCGCGTCTCAGGTGCCGATAGGGTCCTGATGCCAGAGCCAGCGTTCAACGTTTCCCATCACGACAAACCGACGGTTAGGATTCACTCGCCGCCCGGCCTTTTTCTCATGATCCCAGCTTTTCAGCTACCGGTCACCATGCACGTGAACCCCTCCCCCTGGGCCGGAACCCAGGTGTACTCTCCTGGACCGTCTGATCACAGATGGAGACGTATGATCATCAGATACGCCGCAGAGATCAGTGACCACAGCCAGCTACAGTCCATTTCAGAGGTTCAGATCTTTGTCACGTACTCACATCCCACAGGTCCTCCAGTCCACCACTGTTGTCAAAAAGAGCGGGTGTTCAGATGTATTCCTATTCTGGACCGTCCGATCAAGGATGGAGACGTTGAATCGTACCAACTCCTTTGGATGGTTCGGATTTCGGTCATACCACCTCCACAGTCGCAACTTTAGGAGGAGCCAGTGGACGCGTGTATGCATGAGAGAGAGAGAGAGAGAGAGAGAGAGGGGACTTGGCACAGGGATCGAAGATGGCTCCAATGACGATGATTTTTATAGTCCAATCTCCATGGTTCACATCTTAATTTGGGAGATGATATCTGGAAGTAACGTACATTTAAACGGCAGTTACAGCAGTTTGCAGAGGCTCATTTAACACTTAATGGATGTTAAATTAATGTTTGGGGTTGTTTATAATTTATACAAAAGAATAAGAATAATATGTTTTTCTGGATGCTACATGTGGAGAACCATTTCTTGCCCCTCACAAATAACATTATTGGTTTTAGCTTTACTCCTCTTTCTTATTTCAACAACAAGTAACGTCCATTATGATGATTAAAACACCATATGTACGGTGAATGTTGACGCATAAAAGTAGATCGTTTGATGGTCGGCCATGAGGACAAAATAAAATTAGTATTGGTAGATGACCCCAATTAGAGCCAAATGAGGGGCATTCCACGAACGACCATGACTCTTTATAAATGGTATTGTATTGGTTAGAGGAGCAAAAGGCACCACTTCGATTACCAATTTACAAAACTCTGTTTATTGGTAGCCCCATCTATGATTAATGGTGTTGGAGCAGGATTATAGATGCTATGAGTAACCTCTAAAGCTGTTTCCCTACGGACCTCCGCTGTTCCAATTATCGAGTTAACTGTAGCTTAGGAAGAGCATCAAGGCTGTCGTCAACCAATTAAGCTGCAGACTTCCATGCTAATTTAGCTTTCTATGCTGACACTATGTTTGGCCTTTTTCTCTAGAGCTTTCTTAATTTGTAATGGTTGATAGTTTGGGTTCTTAGTTTTCTTGCTTGTGACATTTGATAGAAATTAAAAATAATTATTAGGGCTGATAAATAGATCAGAGAAATAGAGTGAAGCGTAGCCCAACAAATCGAGAAGGAAAAAAAAATGAAAGATGACAAATATACTAAATATATAGATCTTGACACTAAAATTCAAATGGTAGGTATATATATATCCCTAGAGGTGTATATTAACATGATGGTCTTCAGGGCTTTTTGTGCTATACATAATATAAAATTTTTATTTTATTTCTTATTAATCATGATAAGATTGAATAAATAAATATCGGTTAATCTTTCCAACTAGATCTATTTTAATACAGCCTACACAAAATGCTAGAATCGAGTGTGTGGAAGACTATTTATCGTGTTCAATTTTGCAGTTGCAGAGAATAAAGCCATTATTACTATTATTCATGTTTTAATTTAAAATTTTTCATGAAAAAAAAATAATGAGTTGATGAAATATCATGCACCGAAAAGTAAGCTAAGACATATGTGGATATAAAATAATTTATTATAAGACATTTTATCTTTTGGATTTCTACATGATGACCACATTACAATGGATAAAATGCCAACCATTTTTAACACCTTTACATATTGTGTTTTGGCTAAGCTTATCATGCACATATAATTTGATAAAAATATCTATACTTGGGACTGAACCTCCAGAACTCTAGCCATATGATGGATAAAAGAAAAATTATTGAATAAAATTATTCTATCATATAGATTTTAGACAATCTAATAAAATATTATCATATTATTTATTTCAGGATTTCAAAACGCCTCGTCTGGTTGAATGAAAATAAAGTATGTGGTTGGCCATTTTCAATTCAATGTTTACTAATTTTTATAATTTATGATGGTTTTTTATTGAATGGTCCCGATAGAACGCCTTAACCAACAACCTCTGTTACCTCTCAAAACATTTCAATGGCCCAGATCTATCAATCTATCCCCCATCGGATGCCAGCATTATGAATGCGAGCAGCGCGGTAGCGTCGACGGCAGGGCTATTTCCGTAAAATAACAAGGAACCAAGGGGTGGTTCCGAAGGCGGCTATCCTGTGGTAATGGAGCTGGAAGAAGAAGAATGGTAAGTCTGGGATTCATGATGTCATCTTCCTAGTCTAAGGAATAGAAGAAGAAGTCCATATTCCTCCATCGTGACCTCTAGCTTCGTCTCTAGGCGTTAACGATTAGGGTTACGGTTCCCCGGAACGCAAACCCTTCGTCTCCTCTTCCAAGTTCGGAGCTTTCTTGGTTCTGGGCGCCACGGATCGTATCTCCATTTCTGGGTGCTCCTTCGAGGAGGCGAGATGGTTGTTTGCTCCGTTTTGAGAGCCTTATTTGCTCAGGAAGCAGAATGGGGTGGTGGCTTTTTGTTCTGGGATTGAGGACTTGAGGAGGTTTCGCGACCAAAACCCGGGTTTTTCGGAGGATTTATTGTATTTGGAAGGTTCCGGAGGCAATTTGCGCAAGCAACGTAAGAAATTTTGTTGCTTTTCTGGGGTGGCGTTCTTGATCCTCGAGTTGGAGGTCCGGGTGCATTTATAGCAAGCAAGGATCCTCTTAGAGTACTGCTATGGCTGTTAAAAGGGGTTTCTCGAGTCTTATTTGAATGCGCAATGAATCGATTGATTTGAAGGTACAAATCAGGGATTTTCCGGAGATTCTAGTTTTTCTTGCTTCAAGGGTTTTTGACCTTAAGGTTCAAGGCGTCCTGGAGTTAGCTACTGTACAAGGTGGTTGGATCCCTTTTTCTCTGTCGTTTTCTTGCGAAAGGAACAGTGCATTCACGAGAACAGTGCTTGGATGCCCGCTAGTATCTCATGGCCCATTCCCCACTGCCTAGCTCTTGAAAAAGAGGACCATTCTTTCAAGCAAGAGGAAAAGCAGGGATTTTTTTGGTTGCGTTTGCAGTTTATTTCTCCAAGGACTCTGAATTGGAGGATTGAAAGAGATAGAATCTGATAGAGGCTAAAAATAAGGGTCTCTTACAGATCTTTGATGGTGATTTCAAAGTCATTGATGTGAATTCTCGGGAAATTTGATAAACAGAGTACTGCGTAGAAAAAGAGGGAGAAGAAATAGTCAAAAAAAGAGGGGAGGGAGGGCTGGAGAGAGAGAGAGAGAGTACGGTCATTCGGCTGTCTGGAATTCCAGTTAAAAGAGTCTTTTCCTTCTTGATTGCTCCAATACAGTGATATCAACAGTTGGTTCTGCTGTCTGGAGGGAACAGTATTGTCTTGATGAAGAGCTTTATTTTGTCAGGCACTTCACTTTCTCCTGCTTCTCCGTTTTTTGTTTGTATTGTTGCTCATATTAGGAGGCCTGTCTCTGTGAGTCGGTTATGAAGGCAAAATCTAGTTGAGAGGGTTTAAGTTCGAATTTTGGGAGGGAGAGATGAGTTCTAGCTTGCTACAGAAGCGGGGGAAGAGTGATAAGGGCCTTGATGCTACCGAGAAGGTTGTGGTTGCTGTCAAGGTCTCGAAGGATATCTCAAAGACCGCCCTTGAATGGGCTTTAACTCATGTTGTTCAACCTGGCGACTGTGTCACACTTCTGGTTGTGGTTCCACCACACAGTTCAGGTATAATTTCTCCAAGCTCTCCCTGTTTTGCTTCTTGGTCATTTTTTGTCTCGTGATTCTTCTCGGTCTCCCATCGACTTCCTTGTTACGATGAATTCTGAGTGAGATTCGGTGCTATGATGGATATGGTTACTATGATGGTTCCTGCCTTAACTTGCATCCTCTGTTTTTGTAATGTTTTCTGTTGTGAATTACTTCTCAAATTCAACGTTTTTTTTTTCCTCTTTGAAATCTTGTGTTCAGTATTTTTAAGAAGAAGGTTTGGTTTCCTAAGCTGCGAAAATGTCACATCCAGGTTTCACATTATAAGTATCGATAAACGTATTTGCTGAAGTTTTTCACCAGGTCATACTGACTTTCCAATTTGAAACCATGGTGAGTCTTGATCTTGCTCTGGTGAAAAAGTTGGTGCGGGTGCTTAGCTACAAATTGCATTCTTAAGAGTTCAGACCCGTCAAAAATGGGTTTGAGAAGAATAGATTTGGTTTAAAAATTTATTGCTAATTTACACGGTCACTCTGTATGGTAAAGTAGTTTATGCTATTAAGGATGTCTTTTACTTGCCAAACTAATTTTAGTTTTGAATTTATCATATGTCTTGCTACTAGCTAATGATAGGAAAACCTATGACCTTGTTTTTTTTTTTTCCCATCCTTCAGGTAGAAAACTATGGGGCTTTCCAAGATTTGCAGGAGACTGTGCCAGTGGTCACAGGAAGTCACATGGAACTACATTAGATCAAAAGTCTGATATTACAGATACATGTGCTCAGATGATGCTTCGACTTCACAACGTTTATGATCCAAATAAGGTAAAATACATAAGAAAGTGTGGTGCGTTCTTCCTCACTTCGCTTTTTAACTGTTATGTGATTTCTTTTATTAAAAAAATTGTTTTGTAGATAAATATCAAGGTAAAGGTCGTTTCTGGATCACCTTGTGGTGCTGTGGCTGCTGAATCCAAGCGAGCTCAAGCAAACTGGGTTGTATTGGACAAGTAATGATTAATCTGTTGAATGATTTTGTTTGGTATTTTCAATGCAAGCAGGATTAGTTGTCTTAGCTATGACATGTTTGTATTGCCAATATCGTGAATATCTTTTATTTTAGTAGTTAATATTTAATGTGTTTGTAATTTTCAGATACTGGTATTTTTGCTTTTGTTTAGTCTTTAATTTGCTGACCTGATCCATTCTTTCTCATACAACTTCTGTTCACAGACAACTGAAGCATGAGGAGAAGCGCTGCATGGAAGAGCTACAATGTAACATAGTGGTCATGAAACGTTCTCAACCGAAAGTTCTTCGTTTGAATCTCATAGGATCTTCTGAGGCAGAGCCACACGTGTCCTGTCAACTGCCTTCTGCGCTGGATAAATCTGCTGGAGAAACTAAAAAGGATATGAGAGATTCTCGGAAGTCCATTAGAGGACCAACCGTGACACCAACTAGCAGCCCTGAATTAGAGACATCATTTACTGCCACTGAAGCTGGAACATCCTCAGTGTCAAGCTCTGATCCTGGAACTTCACCATTTTGTGTTTCTGAAACTAATGTCGGTCTTAAGAGGGAGGAACAATTAACCACCAAAGAAATCCGGAATTTAAATGTAACCAGCTCTGATTCTGACAGTGAAAGTTTGAGTCCTTCAACGTCCTTAGGGTTTCAGCCCTGGATGGCTGAGATTCTCTGTGGTGGCCGCACATCTTCAAAACAAGTTGAGGAATTATCACAACAACTTGATAGTAAAGCACGCATCTCCAAAGCAAAAGCCTTATTGGAAAAATTCTCTAAACTTGATCAGGAATCTGGAATTGGCACTCTGAACTATAGATCAAATTTAAAGTTCAATGGGAATGTTAGAGAAGCAATTTCACTATCCAAAAATGTGCCTCTAGGGCCACCTCCTCTATGTTCAATATGTCAGCACAAGGCACCTGTGTTTGGAAAGCCTCCTAGGTGGTTCAGTTATTCTGAACTAGAACTTGCTACAGGTGGGTTCTCTCAAGCAAATTTCTTGGCTGAGGGTGGCTTTGGATCTGTTCATAGAGGGGTCTTGCCAGATGGTCAGGCAATTGCTGTCAAACAGCACAAATTAGCTAGTTCACAGGGGGATCAGGAGTTCTGCTCGGAGGTGGAAGTTCTAAGCTGTGCACAGCATCGTAATGTTGTGATGCTAATTGGGTTTTGTGTTGAGGACAGGAGAAGGTTGCTTGTCTATGAATATATCTGCAATGGGTCATTGGATTCCCATCTTTATGGTAATTCCTTTCATCTACTTGCTACCGATTCTTACATGGTTGATAGAGGGTATAGTTTCACTAGGTGCAATAAGTGTTGGAGATTATCTATTTCTTACCAAGTATCTCAGTTGCCTCAATGTATGACCAACACCGAAATGGACCACCTTCATGGTTTATCCTGGCCAAGATGGAATGCTATAGAAATTTCTAAATGGCCTAGACATTCCAATATCATTGTAATAGTAAACCAGATTAACTAGCACTTTATGTATTGATATTTCTTTTTAGTAAATAAAAATCCTGTAACAAATTTGAACACTTACTTTTTAGGACATAAGAAACCTATAAGTAATTTAAACACAAAAAGGAAATAACGAAGTTTCTTGGCAGATTTGTTGATATAGTTTCACCAATACCATGGTTTTCAACTTACTTGGTGCAGATAATAAACTATATTTATAGAACCCTATTGATGAGTACCCGCTACAAATACAGATTGATATATTGGCTGAAATTAGAAAACAAACGGTTATCATGACCTTCTTACAAAAGAAAGGCATGTCTCCCCAGCCACAATATCCTCTCAGGGACAAAAAGATAAAATACCTATAACATGAGATGCTAAATGTATGCTGCTTGAAAGTTGTTGCTAATTTAAATTTTTCAATGTGGGTAGGTCGTAAGAGAGAACCGTTGGATTGGCCTGCTAGGCAAAAGATTGCAGTGGGAGCAGCACGAGGTTTGAGATACCTTCATGAAGAGTGCAGAGTTGGTTGCATTGTCCACCGGGATATGAGACCCAACAACATTCTTATTACACATGATTTTGAACCACTGGTATGACCTTCATGACCTACACAGGCTATAGTCATTAATTATTGTGTTGAAGCCATCTTGAAACAATTTAACTCATTGGTCATTGGTTTAACTTGGCCTTGAAGGCTCTTATTAACATCTTTATTCGACATAATCAATGAATATATCCATCATTTGTGCAAGTTATTCTTCATTTGACTTTTAGAAATATCAAATTCAATTGTTATTTGGTTCATTTTGTGTTTGTTTACAGTTCATAGAAGAGCCCTCTGTAGAGTTCCAATGCTCATTCTCGATGTCATGATTTTTCATGTATTTATTTATTCATTTATTTTGGCTAGCCCGGTCTTCAGTTTTTAGTTGTCAATGTTACCTATCAAATATATTTCCTCCAAAATTTTTCCAATGCAGTTGGGCATACCTAATACCTTTATAGTCATAATCATAAACAACAAGCATTTTCCGCCAGTTTCTGCTGGAGTTTTCTTCCCCCTTCATGTGAAACCATGATGGTTTGCATAGCAGCCTTCCCCAAAAATCTTCACGGATCATCAATTGCATCCTGACCTCTTATCAAATTTTCTTTTTCCTGAGCTCAGATTGTTCAACAGATACGTGGAACTTAGTTCTTAATTTGTTTCTATTGGCTTATATTTGATTAAATGTTGCAGCACAGAGAAGAATTTTACAATTTAGTAAGTTGTTTCGATTCTTTTTGTGCTTTGAGTACTTCTTCTTAAAGCTAGAAGCAGGAATGCTCATCTCAAAATGAGCCATCTTATTATTTTCATGGGTTCTGCATGTTGCAATCCACAAATTTAAGTAGAATGTTCATCTTAGGGAAGAATTCCAATTTAGAAACCTATTACCATGTCTGAACTTGATTCTAGATGCATCTAGCACATTCTTCATCATACATAATTTATTGCTTTCATGGTGTTAGGGAATGAGACCCCCATCTCCTTCTTCACAGATGTAGGAAGATTCCTTTTTCCATTGGGAAAGCTAGATAAGAAGTTTATATGGTTTATTTTGAGTTGAGAAGTTAAGTGATATTTCAATTATTTGGTTTTATCATATGCATATTAGGTAATTAATTAGCTTCATTCCTCCACCTTTCCTTGATTCTGTCTAGTTTTGGTTGAGAAATTGTCTATGTAGTTTGTATATTTCACCCCAGTGCAGAAATTTCTGCATAAATCTGAAAAAATTTCAACATGTTGAATGTTTTCATAGAAAAGCAGATCTCAACTCTTTTCATGTCTAATCTCAAAATCAAGCTATATTAAATATAATGTGGAAAGGTTAAATCTTGTGCTTCTGAAGTGGATTCATGTATGTGGCCGACTAATGCTCATAAATTCACTATCGCTATGATATTGTATTGAAACACCATATTTGATACTTACCACATCCTCTCTAGCAAGTTTGTCAACCATCATGGCAGCGTTTGTCCTATGTGGTACATTTAGCAGCACTTTTTCCAAGAAACAGATACTTATCAAACAAACTAGAGTATGTACTAATGCCTTTTTTAAAGGAAACAATCTTCAAAATAATTCAAAAAAATGTTTATTCCATTTTCACTTAAATGACGAAGAGGGTTCCTGTAGTATATCTTCTTATGGTAGGGAACTATCCTCTTCAAGTCACCTCTTCCCAAGACTTTGCAAGAAAATAAGTTGTCATTAAGGAAATTGCATCTGCTCTACTAGATGTTGTCCCTTGCTTCAATAGTCAATAATAACTCATGCTTTTGCCATTGTTTCTTTTTTCTTAATCTGCAATAACTGAACATTTCTAGATTTTCAAGTGAGATACCATCATAGTCATATACTCTAACAACTACATAGTTGGAGGGAAATATCACCTAGGCTTGGTAAAGTGATAGCAAGTGGTTGTTGGAGAAAGATGGTGCATCAATTTTGTTTTGTAGGTTCTCGAAAATCATGTCCATTATGTTTCCTTCTCATGTTTTCTTTTTCTTTAAATAAATCTGTCCGCGAACTCTGTTTATGTCATATATACATTGACTCCTTGTGTGGTGTTTTCTTTGTTTAAGAATAGATTCGTTAATGGTAGTATTGCTTTTATGCCATAAAATGATTTTTCACAACTTCCACACTTGTTCCAGTATCCACTAACCATTCTCCAATAGCTCATTCTTTGAAATAGAGGAATTTGAATCCCTTATGTGAGTACTTAATGACTTGTATTGGATTTTTTCAGTTGAAACAATGGAACATGACCTTGTCAAAATAGTAGTTGACCCCTATCTCCCGTTCTTTTCAGCATCAGAAATTGATTTCTGCAGGCCACTGCAGTAATGAAAAGATTATGTTTTTCTAAATCCTCTAGATAATCTTTTTCAACATCAAACCTTTCTGTAAATTGATCTCTTCTTATTTTTTAGTTTAGTGTAGACTTTGCAATAAGTTTGTATTTCTCATTCCATTGAGATGAAATTATTGTGCCGCTCAACATTTATATTCATGAATGTGTTAGGCTGTGTCCATCACATGCTAACCAAATTAAGAATGTGCATCCATACGTGGCTGCCCATCTCTTCTTGATTTTGCTGGTTCCTCATTCTCACACATATAAGATTGGAGTAAGGATTATGTCAGGATTGCAAATTTGACACGAGTCAAAAGTGATTACTATTTTTCTAAGGCAAACCCAGAAAGGGTGGGTTAATATATCACAAATGTTGCATTGTTGGTGTAAATGCCTCTATTTGGGCGATGACATTTCCAACATCACATTTCTTCACTACAGACTAATGACTGAATGTGTGCATTTATTTGTAATCCCATCCCACCCCCACCCCCACCCCCCAACACCAAACCACCAAACCAAAAAAAAACCGAAAAGAAAAAAAGGAACGGAAGAATGTTTGCATTATTTTACATTCTTAAAGCATTTAGTTTGAGGTTAGTTGTATCAAAAAGCTATACTTCTGTTGTGTTTGACTTTGGATAACATGGTTGGATGTGGTGGCATAAAATTTTTGTTATGATCTTTTGAAGGTTGGAGATTTTGGCCTAGCGAGATGGCAGCCTGATGGGGACCAAGGTGTGGAAACAAGAGTGATTGGCACATTTGGGTAAACTTCAATTGTTCTAATACACCTTCATTCTTTTGACAGTAAACGTTGCGTATCTAAATCATCTCTGATTGAATTACAGGTATCTGGCCCCGGAGTATGCACAAAGCGGTCAAATTACAGAAAAAGCTGATGTTTTTTCCTTTGGCGTGGTACTGCTGGAACTTGTCACTGGACGAAAAGCTGTCGATATTAACCGACCAAAGGGTCAGCAGTGCCTTACTGAATGGGTAAGTTGGATATTAACGTCACTCTTGTTGAGGAACAAATTTATTTTCTATCCATGTGCATTGATCCATTATATTCAATTGGATAGAACCATAGCTGCTCCTTTGGTGGCAGCAATTGCTGATTTAATTTTGCTCTGGAGATGTGCTTTTTGTTGCACATGGGTTTATGAAGATGCTTAGCGGACGGTTCATCTTTTTTTCTTAATAAAGAGACTGTTGCAGACTACATTTTGTGTATATGGTCCTTGGATTTAATTCTTGATCCTGCCATAACTTGTTCGAGCAGGTTCGCCCTTTATTGGAAGATTATGCGATCGAAGAGCTCGTAGATCCTCGTTTGGGGGACCATTACTCAGAACATGAGGTCTACTGTATGTTGCATGCAGCATCATTGTGCATAAGGCGCGATCCTCATGCAAGGCCCCGCTTGTCACAGGTAGAGTCTGAATTCGTATGATTGTGATGCACAAAAGGGAATGGTAGACCTTTTTTTTCTGATCCTTACATGATTCTTGGTTATTATGCACCCCCCCCCCCCCCCCCCAAACAAAAAAAAAAAAAACAGGTTCTTCGTATTTTGGAGGGTGACATGGTCATGGAATCCAGTTACATTTCAATGCATGACTATGACGTTGGAAACAGGAGTGGCCGGATGTGGCCAGATGAGCAGCAGCACCCACATTACAGTGGCAAAGTCCGGCAGGAGGGTTTTGGTGGGAAGCACTCCTATGAAGCTATAAAGGCAGCTTGGGAGAGAGAGAGGGAGTGAGTCATGCGTAGATGTTGATGGACTCATGCAGGCTAAGGCATTTCCAGATGCAATGTGTATTCTTCTCTCTTTTGTTTTCTTCTCTTTGCTCCTTTTTAGTATGGTCTTTATCAATTTATCGCTGGTATATTGTTAGGGTGCTATTGTATAGGAGTGCCATTAGGTTTTATCAATTTACGCAATGCAGGATAACTGCTGTTTTTGTGAATGAATTCGGAGCCACGTATTTGGTTAATTGCTGTTATTTTTGGGCTATATACTTCTGTCTTTTGGATGTAAGAGTGAGGGAGAATCTCCCTTTTGGTCCATGCTCCTGGACGACACCCCTTTTTCTTTTCTTTTCCTTTTGACTAGCTGCTATAGATTTTTGATGAAATGAATATAATGTATCGGAAGTCTAGAATAGTAAAAATATGGATACGAGCAAAATCCATAAACAGAAATCCAGAATGCTATTTCCAAATCACAAATAAAGATCGGTTGAGGGGGTATCTTTTTGAAGAATAATGCCTCAAGGCATAGCCCTCGCTACAAAAAATTTTTTGGAACATTATTCTAGCCCATTGTTTGACTGCTGTATTGTATCGTCCTTTGTAATATAAGCTTGTGAGTCGCATACCATTAGATGCGTATATAGTTCCTGTCTTTTGTACATTTGCACACACGTCAAGGATTATATGATGACATGTTTGGTTGTTGAGAGTTGGGTGAATGAGAATGAACTGTTTGATTGATTGGAAGAAATTTTATTTCTATTTCAATACCGAAGGAACATGAAGTTCTCAACCCTTTAAATTTTAATTCTTTGCTCTTAATATTCAAATTGTATTCAGATTTTATTTTTGATTCTAACCAAACAAAACAGAAAATATAGTCATTCTAATTTTTATTTTAATTTATTTCGATTTATTTTTCTAGTGAATCAAATATACACGTAACAGATTGTTGGGGTGGTGCTCGGTAACCACAAATCTTCGTTCCACCGATATATCATCGATCCGAGTGGAGTTAAACGTCAGATTTTTCCCTTTTTCTTTTTTTTTTTTTTTTAAGAGAAATCTTTTCCCAAGTTGAATTAGTCTTGGAAGGACGATGGCAGTTTGGCCGGACGGAAGTGGACGGTCCCGACGACGAGCTCTGGAGCTGACACATTCCCTGTTCCGATAATAATATTAATATGGCCTTTGTCTTTCACCACCTTTTCTCTTGTCTTACCCTCAAGCATCAAATCACATGTAGGGAAGATCGGTAGGTGGCTACCCAATAGCCAGTGCCTCCTCCTCGTTACCCAGACCAGGCTACATTGACCGGACCACAACAGGAAAGAACTATTTGGCGGGATCTGAAAAGATGGATGCGGCTAAAAGGAAAAAAAAAAAAAAAAAAAAATTTCCTCCGCTTACCTGCCCTCCACAGTCCATACCTCACAGGAAAGAGAAGTGCTGAAGTCCATGCTTCCATATACTCTAATAAAATGAGTAATTTACAAGTCCGTCAGTTTTTCTACCCCAAAGTCAATGATTTTTAAAGTATATTTATTAAAAAAATATATATTTAGATGACATATTACTTTGATATCAAACTTGACATCTATTAGCTTAACAAATCCTTCCTACGGCTTAAATATACGTAGCTCTAAATTGCACCATGAATAAAAATTTCATCACATACTTTGATCAAAAATATTTTCTACGACTAAGATTATGGAGGATTTGTTCTAAGCACATTAGAGTTATTAACAAAATTATTTTATTGAAAGAAATTGACTAGTCTCGATTTTTTTTTTGTAAAAAAGGAATTCACATCTTTTAAAACTTTATTATCTTGCTAGACTCACTTGGGTTGTATGCAAGCTCGGTATTATCTTTTGCATCGGACCTACTTATCATACTAGTAGTAGCACAAAAATTTCGAATGACAAACAGACATGATTAAAAGTAATTTTTTTATTTCTTGTATTAAATATTTACAAATAATTAACAACGTCATAGGTAAAGCAAGTAATGACTTTTTTTTTGACTCTACTTGTGAACATTGCCACCCACCCCGGGAGTGTGGCCTTTCATTCCTGATGTAAATTAGCCATCTAGATTGTGGTTCATCGTTATTCCTGTTAATGGATTATTGCAAGCCAAGTGGCCTGTGAAATCTCATGATCCATCTCGCAAACGTCCAAAGTTACACAACTTTTAAACGCCCAACATGTGACCTCGGTGGACCCCGTGGTTCCCCTACTTGACCTTTTCTATTCTCGTCCAGAACCATAGGTTATATCGATGCGGATAAAAAATCTGGCCTCCAAAAAGACCTCCACTCCACGGTTGGCTCGCGCTGGGCGTGAAGGACAAAACTGGAATCAGATGAGACAGTACTTGGTTGGGATGGGACCCTTGGCTCTATAATTGAAGCCTTTTTAAGCGTCCCGACGCCGGAAGAAGCACGCGGACGCGAGAGGACGGACGACAGAGAAACGTGGGGTCCATCGGACATGATTGAAAGAATAGCATCCTTTTGATCGGTGAGTGCGTAATTGTGTACCAAAAAAAATAAAAAAAAGCAAGAGAGAGAGATGAGCGGTAGAGGAAAATAGATCCGTCGGAAATGGCCGAGATATATATATATATATATATATATATGTTGGTGCCGAAATCCGTCGCCATCGGAGATCGCCGCAATCGAGGCCGTTGGGCGCCGTCGGGGATCTGCAAAATGAAGTCCCGTCCGAAACCGGTGGGGTGGTGGCTCCGGCAGGATCCTCCGACGGTCAAGTTAGTTTCCGGCCAACAGTAATGGAGTGCTCGGAATGAGTTCCGGAGCTTAGAGGTGAGGAGGAGAGCTTAGAGAGTCGAGAGTTCAGAGAGCTTAGCCTTAGTATGTCGGGAGGGGTCCTTTTATAGCGGAGCTTAGTTGATGGTGACGGCTGTGCCGTCTGGCAGAGAGTCGTCGGGCAGCATGGAGTTTGGTACGGAGAGGAAGGCGTCGTCCGGTAGATCGTGGGAGCCATACCGGCGAGTCGTGGGCCGCATGGAGTCCGGTACGGAGAGGAAGGCGTCGTCCGGTAGATCGTGGGAGCCATACCGGCGAGTCGTGGGCCGCATGGAGTCCGGTACGGAGAGGAAGGCGTCGTCCGGTAGATCGTGGGAGCCATACCGGCGAGCCGTGGGCCGCATGGAGTCCGGTACGGAGAGGAAGGCGCCGTCCGGTCTTGCTGCAGGCGACAGTTCGTCCAATGGAGTTCGGACTTGTAACAGAGTTCGGCCGAGGGGGAAGCTGGGGGAGTTCGTCTGGCTGAAGGGTCGGCCATCTGTAGAGTTCGGCCGCGGGACGGTTGCCGAGGAGTTCGACCGCTGAGAGGCCCGAAGAAGCTCGGCTGGCCAGTTGAAGGACTTCGGTTGCTAGTTGGTTCGGCCAGGGCTCGCTGAGGAGTTCGGTCGCCTAGGGTCGGTCCGAAGGGGTTCGGCCACTTGGGCTCGCCTGAAGTCGGTCCGAAGGAGTTCGGCCGTGGGGTCCGAAGGAGTTCGGCTGCATGGGCTCGCCTGGGGTCGGTCCGAAGGAGTTCGGCCGTGGGAAGTCCGAAGGAGTTCGGCTGCATGGGCTCGCCTGGGGTCGGTCCGAAGGAGTTCGGCCGTGGGAAGTCCGAAGGAGTTCGGCTGCATGGGCTCGCCTGGGGTCGGTCCGAAGGAGTTCGGCCGTGGGAAGTCCGAAGGAGTTCGGCTGCATGGGCTCGCCTGGGAGTCGGTCCGAAGGAGTTCGGCTGCATGGGCTCGCCTGGGGTCGGTCCGAAGGAGTTCGGCCGTGGGGTCCGAAGGAGTTCGGCTGCATGGGCTCGCCTGGGGTCGGTCCGAAGGAGCTCGGCCGTGGGAAGTCCGAAGGAGTTCGGCTGCATGGGCTCGCCTGGGGTCGGTCCGAAGGAGTTCGGCCGTGGGAAGTCCGAAGGAGTTCGGCTGCATGGGCTCGCCTGGGGTCGGTCCGAAGGAGTTCGGCCGTGGGAAGTCCGAAGGAGTTCGGCTGCATGGGCTCGCCTGGGGTCGGTCCGAAGGAGTTCGGCTGCATGGGCTCGCCTGGGGTCGGTCCGAAGGAGCTCGGCCGTGGGAAGTTCGGCGGGCGGAGGGAGTTCGGCCCGGAGCTTGGCGCAGGGGAGTTCGGCCTCTAGGCAGTTCGGCCGTGGTAGGGGCTCGGCCTGGCGCCTGGCGCTAAAGCTCTTCAGCGGCTACTGGTTACATTGGGCTGAGCGTCGGGCCGGGCTTCGGCAGGAGCGGGATTTATCCCCAACAGTAGCCCCCCCACTCCCGAGTTCAAAAATTGAAGGAAGGGAGTACCAAAACAGGCGGCTGCCGAAGTCTTCTTCCAGGCTCCGCATTTGTTGCAGCTGAAGCTCGGGGGAGATCTCATCTCCAGCCAATATTGACGCTGAAGTTGAAGTGGGACTCGTTTCCAGCCAAAATTGGTGAAGCCGATGTTGAGGCCGGGGTCAATGTCGCCCCCCATGATCAGGGTCGGAGTTGACATTGCCTAAATCAACCGAAGTCGACTCGGGGGAGACCTCCCTTTTTTGCAGTCAGGGTTATGATCGCTTGGGGGAGATCTTATTTCTTGCGGCCGAGGTTGGTGCTCGCGTTAGGACGAGGTTCTCCTCCTGTTCCTAACCGAGATTGTTCACGGTCGCTCGGGAGAGATCTTATCTCTAGCCGAGGTTGTCAACGGTCGCTCGGGAGAGATCTTATCTCTAGCCGAGGTTGATGTGCGCGCTCGGGGGAGATCTTATCTCCTGCGGCCGAGCTTCTCTCGGGGGAGATCTTATCTCCTGCAGCCGAGGTGCGCGCTCGCGTTAGGACGAGGTTCTCCTCCTGTTCCTAACCGAGGTTGTTCACGGTCGCTCGGGAGAGATCTTATCTCTAGCCGAGGTTGATGCTCGCGTTAGGACGAGGTTCTCCTCCTGTTCCTAACCGAGGTTGTT
>QRFJ01000077.1:359812-424812 GCA_006176705.1 Cocos nucifera
GGAGTTCGGTCGCGCCTAGGGTCGGTCCGAAGGGGTTCGGCCACTTGGGCTCGCCTGAAGTCGGTCCGAAGGAGTTCGGCCGTGGGGTCCGAAGGAGTTCGGCTGCATGGGCTCGCCTGGGGTCGGTCCGAAGGAGTTCGGCCGTGGGAAGTCCGAAGGAGTTCGGCTGCATGGGCTCGCCTGGGGTCGGTCCGAAGGAGTTCGGCTGCAAGGAGTTCGGCTGCATGGGCTCGCCTGGGGTCGGTCCGAAGGAGTTCGGCCGTGGGAAGTCCGAAGGAGTTCGGCTGCATGGGCTCGCCTGGGGTCGGTCCGAAGGAGTTCGGCCGTGGGAAGTCCGAAGGAGTTCGGCTGCATGGGCTCGCCTGGGGTCGGTCCGAAGGAGCTCGGCCGTGGGAAGTCCGAAGGAGTTCGGCTGCATGGGCTCGCCTGGGGTCGGTCCGAAGGAGTTCGGCTGCATGGGCTCGCCTGGGGTCGGTCCGAAGGAGCTCGGCCGTGGGAAGTTCGGCGGGCGGAGGGAGTTCGGCCCGGAGCTTGGCGCAGGGGAGTTCGGCCTCTAGGCAGTTCGGCCGTGGTAGGGGCTCGGCCTGGCGCCTGGCGCTAAAGCTCTTCAGCGGCTACTGGTTACATTGGGCTGAGCGTCGGGCCGGGCTTCGGCAGGAGCGGGATTTATCCCCAACAGTAGCCCCCCCACTCCCGAGTTCAAAAATTGAAGGAAGGGAGTACCAAAACAGGCGACTGCCGAAGTCTTCTTCCAGGCTCCGCATTTGTTGCAGCTGAAGCTCGGGGGAGATCTCATCTCCAGCCAATATTGACGCTGAAGTTGAAGTGGGACTCGTTTCCAGCCAAAATTGGTGAAGCCGATGTTGAGGCCGGGGTCAATGTCGCCCCCCATGATCAGGGTCGGAGTTGACATTGCCTAAATCAACCGAAGTCGACTCGGGGGAGACCTCCCTTTTTTGCAGTCAGGGTTATGATCGCTTGGGGGAGATCTTATTTCTTGCGGCCGAGGTTGGTGCTCGCGTTAGGACGAGGTTCTCCTCCTGTTCCTAACCGAGATTGTTCACGGTCGCTCGGGAGAGATCTTATCTCTAGCCGAGGTTGTCAACGGTCGCTCGGGAGAGATCTTATCTCTAGCCGAGGTTGATGTGCGCGCTCGGGGGAGATCTTATCTCCTGCGGCCGAGCTTCTCTCGGGGGAGATCTTATCTCCTGCAGCCGAGGTGCGCGCTCGCGTTAGGACGAGGTTCTCCTCCTGTTCCTAACCGAGGTTGTTCACGGTCGCTCGGGAGAGATCTTATCTCTAGCCGAGGTTGATGCTCGCGTTAGGACGAGGTTCTCCTCCTGTTCCTAACCGAGGTTGTTCACGGTCGCTCGGGAGAGATCTTATCTCTAGCCGAGGTTGTCAACGGTCGCTCGGGAGAGATCTTATCTCTAGCCGAGGTTGTCAACGGTGCTCGGGAGAGATCTTATCTCTAGCCGAGGTTGATGTGCGCGCTCGGGGGAGATCTTATCTCCTGCGGCCGAGCTTCTCTCGGGGGAGATCTTATCTCCTGCAGCCGAGGTGCGCGCTCGCGTTAGGACGAGGTTCTCCTCCTGTTCCTAACCGAGGTTGTTCACGGTCGCTCGGGAGAGATCTTATCTCTAGCCGAGGTTGATGCTCGCGTTAGGACGAGGTTCTCCTCCTGTTCCTAACCGAGGTTGTTCACGGTCGCTCGGGAGAGATCTTATCTCTAGCCGAGGTTGTCAACGGTCGCTCGGGAGAGATCTTATCTCTAGCCGAGGTTGATGCTCGCGTTAGGACGAGGTTCTCCTCCTGTTCCTAACCGAGGTTGTTCACGGTCGCTCGGGAGAGATCTTATCTCTAGCCGAGGTTGTCTCGTGTTAGGACGAGGTTCTCCTCCTGTTCCTAACCGAGGTTGTTCGGTCGCTCGGGAGAGATCTTATCTCTAGCCGAGGTTGATGTGCGCGCTCGGGGGAGATCTTATCTCCTGCGGCCGAGCTTCTCTCGGGGGAGATCTTATCTCCTGCAGCCGAGGTGCGCGCTCGCGTTAGGACGAGGTTCTCCTCCTGTTCCTAACCGAGGTTGTTCACGGTCGCTCGGGAGAGATCTTATCTCTAGCCGAGGTTGATGTGCGCGCTCGGGGGAGATCTTATCTCCTGCGGCCGAGCTTCTCTCGGGGGAGATCTTATCTCCTGCAGCCGAGGTGCGCGCTCGCGTTAGGACGAGGTTCTCCTCCTGTTCCTAACCGAGGTTGTTCACGGTCGCTCGGGAGAGATCTTATCTCTAGCCGAGGTTGATGCTCGCGTTAGGACGAGGTTCTCCTCCTGTTCCTAACCGAGGTTGTTCACGGTCGCTCGGGAGAGATCTTATCTCTAGCCGAGGTTGTCAACGGTCGCTCGGGAGAGATCTTATCTCTAGCCGAGGTTGATGCTCGCGTTAGGACGAGGTTCTCCTCCTGTTCCTAACCGAGGTTGTTCACGGTCGCTCGGGAGAGATCTTATCTCTAGCCGAGGTTGTCAACGGTCGCTCGGGAGAGATCTTATCTCTAGCCGAGGTTGTCAACGGTCGCTCGGGAGAGATCTTATCTCTAGCCGAGGTTGATGCTCGCGTTAGGACGAGGTTCTCCTCCTGTTCCTAACCGAGGTTGTTCACGGTCGCTCGGGAGAGATCTTATCTCTAGCCGAGGTTGTCGGTCGCTCGGGAGAGATCTTATCTCTAGCCGAGGTTGTCAACGGTCGCTCGGGAGAGATCTTATCTCTAGCCGAGGTTGATGCTCGCGTTAGGACGAGGTTCTCCTCCTGTTCCTAACCGAGGTTGTTCACGGTCGCTCGGGAGAGATCTTATCTCTAGCCGAGGTTGTCAACGGTCGCTCGGGAGATCTTATCTCTAGCCGAGGTTGTCTCGCTCGGGAGAGATCTTATCTCTAGCCGAGGTTGATGCTCGCGTTAGGACGAGGTTCTCCTCCTGTTCCTAACCGAGGTTGTTCACGGTCGCTCGGGAGAGATCTTATCTCTAGCCGAGGTTGATGCTCGCGTTAGGACGAGGTTCTCCTCCTGTTCCTAACCGAGGTTGTTCACGGTCGCTCGGGAGAGATCTTATCTCTAGCCGAGGTTGTCAACGGTCGCTCGGGAGAGATCTTATCTCTAGCCGAGGTTGTCAACGGTCGCTCGGGAGAGATCTTATCTCTAGCCGAGGTTGGTGCTCGCGTTAGGACGAGGTTCTCCTCCTGTTCCTAACCGAGGTTGTTCACGGTCGCTCGGGAGAGATCTTATCTCTAGCCGAGGTTGTCAACGGTCGCTCGGGAGAGATCTTATCTCTAGCCGAGGTTGATGCTCGTGTTAGGACGAGGTTCTCCTCCTGTTCCTAACCGAGGTTGTTCACGGTCGCTCGGGAGAGATCTTATCTCTAGCCGAGGTTGTCAACGGTCGCTCGGGAGAGATCTTATCTCTAGCCGAGGTTGTCCGGTCGCTCGGGAGAGATCTTATCTCTAGCCGAGGTTGCGTGCTCGCGTTAGGACGAGGTTCTCCTCCTGTTCCTAACCGAGGTTGTTCACGGTCGCTCGGGAGAGATCTTATCTCTAGCCGAGGTTGTCAACGGTCGCTCGGGAGAGATCTTATCTCTAGCCGAGGTTGATGCTCGTGTTAGGACGAGGTTCTCCTCCTGTTCCTAACCGAGGTTGTTCACGGTCGCTCGGGAGAGATCTTATCTCTAGCCGAGGTTGTCAACGGTCGCTCGGGAGAGATCTTATCTCTAGCCGAGGTTGATGTGCGCGCTCGGGGGAGATCTTATCTCCTGCGGCCGAGCTTCTCTCGGGGGAGATCTTATCTCCTGCGGCCGAGGTGCGCGCTCGGGGGAGATCTTATCTCCTGCGGCCGAGCTTGTTGCTCGCGTTAGGACGAGGTTCTCCTCCTGTTCCTAACGCGGCGATTATTGACTGCTGCTCTCCTGTCATCGCATAGTTTTCGCATCCAGAAATAATATTATGCAGAGGGGAGAATTTTACCGAAGGGAAATCGTGGACAGCGCGCTCTCGTTTGAGGGGTCGACGGGGTGTTGTTCCTCGGAGCTCCCTCGAGCAGCAAGTCCCGTCCAGACGACCTCCTCTATCTCCTGCCGGCCTTCATAATTTGGACCATGCTTCTCTTGACTTTGTCGCTGGGGATGACAATCACCGATGTAGCTAGCTCCTAGCTCCTCCCCGGGGTGGCGTTGATGACGCCGCGGGACGGCCAACCTTCTTGTCTTTTCCGGTTACGGCAGTGCCTATAGCCGATCTTCTCCTTGATCGCGCATGTTTGGAGAGGCCGTAGTCCTTCAGGTCTTGGCGGTTGGCTCTTAACTTTGCCGAGAATTCGAGTTAGAGGAGCGGGTCGTAGTTGCGGAACCTTCTGGGAGGGGGGCTTCGTTCCGTCCTTGCCGGCGCCGAACTTTATTTTGGAGGTTGAGTTGAGGAGTTCGGCTTTCCACCGAGCTTCATTTTACCTTGATGCCGAGCTTTGGGGGGAGCCCGGCTTTTCTCCGAGCCGAACTTCTTTCCGCTTCGGCGGGGAACTTCTGCTCTCTGTTTCTCTCTTCGGGGCGATTGGGCTCTTCCTTAAGGCTGATTTCTCACGCCCTCATGGCGGGCTTGCTGGTGGAGTCGCTACCGGAGGCTGCTGTAAAGCGTGCAACGCCTCCGTGAGGCCACGGCCACGGATCTGTCGGTCAAGCAGGCCGAACTGCTTCACATCCACCGCGGGTTCAGGTGGAACCTAGGCCGCCGGGGCTGAAGCAGGAGCAGACGGGCCTGGACGGGATCGGGTCGCAGAGGCCACCGAACGCCGTGCGGAAGCTCTCCTGGGTGGCGTTTTCTCTTCGAAAGAGAAAAGGAAGATCTCTGGAGAGGGAAGAGAAGGGTCGCCGAGCACTCCTTTAAGAACAAGGGAACCTCGAAGGTTCAGGCCCTTCCTCTAGCGCCAATCTGTTGGTGCAGAAATCCGTCGCCGCCGGAGGTCGCCGCAATCGAGGCCGCTGGGCGCCGCCGGGGACCTGCAAAACGAAGTCCCGTCCGGAACCGGTGGGGTGGTGGCTCCGGCAGGACCCTCCGACGGTCAAGTTAGTTTCCGGCCAACAGTAATGGAGTGCTCGGAATGAGTTCCGGAGCTTAGAGATGAGGAGGAGAGCTTAGAGAGTCGAGAGTTCAGAGAGCTTAGCCTTAGTATGTCGGGAGGGGTCCTTTTATAGCGGAGCTTAGTTGATGGTGACGGCTGTGCCGTCTGGCAGAGAGTCATCGGGCAGCATGGAGTTTGGTACGGAGAGGAAGGCGTCGTCCGGTAGATCGTGGGAGCCATACCGGCGAGTCGTGGGCCGCATGGAGTCCGGTACGGAGAGGAAGGCGTCGTCCGGTAGATCGTGGGAGCCATACCGGCGAGTCGTGGGCCGCATGGAGTCCGGTACGGAGAGGAAGGCGTCGTCCGGTAGATCGTGGGAGCCATACCGGCGAGCCGTGGGCCGCATGGAGTCCGGTACGGAGAGGAAGGCGCCGTCCGGTCTTGCTGCAGGCGACAGTTCGTCCAATGGAGTTCGGACTTGTAACAGAGTTCGGCCGAGGGGGAAGCTGGGGGAGTTCGTCTGGCTGAAGGGTCGGCCATCTGTAGAGTTCGGCCGCGGGACGGTTGCCGAGGAGTTCGACCGCTGAGAGGCCCGAAGAAGCTCGGCTGGCCAGTTGAAGGACTTCGGTTGCTAGTTGGTTCGGCCAGGGCTCGCTGAGGAGTTCGGTCGCCTAGGGTCGGTCCGAAGGGGTTCGGCCACTTGGGCTCGCCTGAAGTCGGTCCGAAGGAGTTCGGCCGTGGGGTCCGAAGGAGTTCGGCTGCATGGGCTCGCCTGGGGTCGGTCCGAAGGAGTTCGGCCGTGGGGTCCGAAGGAGTTCGGCTGCATGGGCTCGCCTGGGGTCGGTCCGAAGGAGTTCGGCCGTGGGAAGTCCGAAGGAGTTCGGCTGCATGGGCTCGCCTGGGGTCGGTCCGAAGGAGTTCGGCCGTGGGAAGTCCGAAGGAGTTCGGCTGCATGGGCTCGCCTGGGGTCGGTCCGAAGGAGTTCGGCCGTGGGGTCCGAAGGAGTTCGGCTGCATGGGCTCGCCTGGGGTCGGTCCGAAGGAGTTCGGCCGTGGGGTCCGAAGGAGTTCGGCTGCATGGGCTCGCCTGGGGTCGGTCCGAAGGAGTTCGGCCGTGGGAAGTCCGAAGGAGTTCGGCTGCATGGGCTCGCCTGGGGTCGGTCCGAAGGAGTTCGGCCGTGGGAAGTCCGAAGGAGTTCGGCTGCATGGGCTCGCCTGGGGTCGGTCCGAAGGAGTTCGGCCGTGGGAAGTCTGAAGGAGTTCGGCTGCATGGGCTCGCCTGGGGTCGGTCCGAAGGAGTTCGGCTGCATGGGCTCGCCTGGGGTCGGTCCGAAGGAGCTCGACCGTGGGAAGTTCGGCGGGCGGAGGGAGTTCGGCCCGGAGCTTGGCGCAGGGGAGTTCGGCCTCTAGGCAGTTCGGCCGTGGTAGGGGCTCGGCCTGGCGCCTGGCGCTAAAGCTCTTCAGCGGCTACTGGTTACATTGGGCTGAGCGTCGGGCCGGGCTTCGGCAGGAGCGGGATTTATCCCCAACAATATATATATATATAATTTTCACTTGAATACATTTTAAATAAAATATTTTTTAAAATTATATTTAAAATAATTCTACGATCTTATTGCGGTCAATCTATCTGCATTCGTGAATTAACGTCAGAAAATCTATAAGATAAATCTGCACTGATCAAAATTGGCTCCAACGAAAATCCTCCGATGCTTAAGTTAGCGGGATGAATTGATCGAACAGAAAAATGAGGAGCAAAAAAAATAGAGTTTGCTTTAAAGGTATTAGATTTCTTATCTCGAATTGGCCAGATTATCTTTCTTTTATAGATGTCGGAATGATAATCGCTGAATACATGGGTTTCTTTTTTTTTTTATATAGTGTGATCGTGGGTAAGTAATTAAAACTATGCACTAATCGCCATCGTTCGATCTTCTAGAAGACGATTTTGTAGGATTGATCGGAAGTCGGATAGGTTATTTGAAGAGCTCCCATCGGTCAGTCGCTTGATTTGGAGCCGACCGATCGATGATCGATCGGTCGGCTTATTTTGTATCGATGGATCATCAGTCGATTGATGTTATACCGATCGATCGTCAATCAATTGATTCTGTACCGATGGATCGTCGGTCGACTGACTTTGTACCAATCGATCATCGGTCTGTCGAAGGGCTTTAAGCCGATTGTTGCCTTGATGATTCTCGATCAATGGTTAGTCGATCGGAAGAAGCAATCACCGATTGTCACTTATCAGTCCAATTATCTATCGGATGGTCATATGTCGGCACTCCCATCAATGTGTCGATAGGATAGTTAATGGATCGACGAGTGTTGACTTTTCGGACAGTCTTCTCAGTAATGATGATTGATCGGATGTTAATTGCCATCCTTTAACTAATTGATCAATAATTAACTAGATTAGTGGAACGTCGATCGTCGAGTCGATCGATCGGTAGATCGTCGAATAACTTATTGATCATCCATCATCGATCGTCAGTCGGCGAACATCCATCGGTGTCTGATGGTCTGCTGGCTAGGTTGGTGAGTCGGGCGGCAGATTGACAGCCTCCAACAGTTGCCTCCCACTTTCAAGTTTGGTGTAATGATTTTGTACTTCACACTGAACGTAGGAAGTCGACACGTGGCATTGCTTCGAGCTTCATTCTGCCGTCTGCCATTAATAATTGTCCATCATCCAGTAGTCGAATCCGAACTAACATCATCCATCAGCTTCCGATTCATCTTTGTCGAATGAGTTGAGTCGTCTTCCTGATTTAGTCTAGACGAATGAAGTTCATCTTGTGTTGGTTTCTAATCAACTTTTAGCCGATTTTTTTACCAACCAATACTTGATTAATTTGCTTAGGTATTTGTCGATCAGGTGTTAAGCCGATCCTTGATCAATTTCTAACAAACTTTTAGTCAATTTTTTACCAACCAATGTTTGATCAATTTATTGAAGTATTTGTCGATCGGGTGTAAGGCGACCTTCGGTCAATTTCTAACCAACTTTTAGTCGATTTTTTATCAACTAGTATTTGATCGATTATTGAGATATTCATAGATCAGGGATAAGCCAACCTCGTGTTGGTTTCTAACCAATTTTTAGTAGATTTTTTACCAACCAATACTTGATCAATTATTGAGATACTCATAGGTCCGACTTTTAGTCAATTTTTTACCAACCAATACTTGATCAATTGTTGAGATATTCATAGGTCGGGGATAAGCCAACCTCATGTTGGTTTCTAACCGACTTTTAGTCGATATTTTATCAACCAATACTTGATCAATTATTGAGATGTTTATAGGTCGGCGATAAGCCAACCTCGTGTTGATTTTTAATAGACTTTTAGTCGATTTTTTATCAACCAATACTTGATCAATTGTTAAGATATTCATAGGTTGGGGATAAGCCAATCTCGTGTTGGTTTTCAATCAACTTTTAGTTCATTTTTTACCAACCAATACTTGATCATGATGATCGGATGCAAGCCAACCATCGCTCGATTCGGCTATAGCCAATCGATAAAGATTGTATTCTTTGCTAGTCGGGATAAACCAACTAGTTTACAACCAATAGCTTGACGCTTTTTTTTATTATTATTTTGTAAAAAAGTTATGCGTCGGTATTGCTTGTTGGGCGTCGAATCATCATTTTTTAGTTGATTCATCTTCAAATGTTGCCTCCCAACTCTTGGTCGCCTAGAGATCTTGTTGATCTCTCCGGGCATCAATCGGTTTTGACAAATTTCCTCCAACATCGGTGGTTGATTGGCTTGTGGCTCGATCGGACGATTGAGCCGAAACTTAGCAAGAAATCCCCGTCGGATGAGTGCTTCAATCTCATCCTTCAGCTGGAAGCATTGCTCGGTGTTGTGACTGTAGTCGCGGTGGAGTCAATAGTACTTTTGTCCTTGCTCAAATGTTTCATTAGCGGGGTCGGCGAAGGTACCTCTCCCCTTCAATCTCCAATAAGATCTATGCCCATGGAGTGGAGAGGGGAGTATAGTTATTGTACTAACCCTTCAGATGAGTCGGTATTAGGCTCAGTCGGAAGGACGTCGCTTTCTTATTTAGAATGGATTGGTTGGATCCGATCGAAGCATCGTTCTTCCATTATTTCTTCTTTTGATCCTTTTTGTTTTATTGGCGTCGATCAGAAGCATCTTCTTCTGCGTGAATGTATTTATCCGCATATTTTAGAAGTTTGGCATAAGTCTGGAGAAGTTCTTATCCAACGAGTAGATGAACTAGAAGCCCCGTAGATTGTCTCATGGTCGAAACGGCCACTTCTTCATTGAGGTTTCAGACCTCAAGCATAGTGGCATTAAATCATGCTATAAAGGCCCAAAGAGTCTATCCCTCGTTCTGCTTGATTAAGAAGAGACTGCCAGAAGTTCGTGACTTTCTTCTGCTGATGCTAAAGTATGCCATGAAGGAGTCTTCGAGCTGCTCGAAGGAGTCGATGCTTCTCGGCTGAAGCTCGGAGTAACAGGCTCAAACGATTTTCCGAAGGATGGTTGGGAAGCCAATGCATATGAGGGCGTCATTCGCCTCCTGGATCATCATGAGAACCTTATAGCTCTGGAGATGATTGACTAGGTCAGTGGAGCCACCATATGGCTCCACTTGCGACATCTTGAACCGTGATGAAATTGGTTCGTTCAAGATGCGCGAGAAGAAAGGATGAGTGGTCCAAACATGGAGATCGTCGGAGGACCCTCCTGTTGCATCCTCCTGGATTCAGGCCAACTGACGGTTGATTTCTTTGAGCTTTTACTCATAGTCATCGAACCGTCACTGGCGAGATGTCCTAGGCGTTGATCCTCCTGAAGAATTAGTGGAGGAGGTGGTCAAGTTTCGAGGCCATTTTTTCTTGTGCAGACTTCGATTAGTGGATGGAAAAATGGAGCGTCGTGATCGGTAGGTGTCTTTTTGCAAACGACGAGGAGATGGAGTTTCCATCCAACAGAAACGTCGAGATGATCATTCTAGTGAGGGAGTGGTAGAGCACCTCGAGATGCGGCAGTTGTGCCTAGATGGTATAGCTTGCATCGTTGGGCCTTCCGCCATCGCATGCGGTTGCTGTTGGAGGCTGTAAATAGCTTCCATCAGTATTCGGACCTGCTGCGTCAACGCAGCCAATTGCTGGGCTTGCACGTCCATCGTAACTGCTAGACGCAAAGAACTTGGTTCCACCACTAATGACGGCAGAGGGGGAAGTGCTTCTCACCGGAATGACTGGTCGACGAAACTGGATGAGTTTCAAGCATCCCTGATTTGCTTTTTCCTACTTGGTGCATCAATCTATTGCGGTCAATCCACCGCGCCTGTGAATCAATGCCAAAAAATCTGCAAGATAGGTCCACACTGATCGAAGTTGGCTCTGGCGGGGACCCTCCGATGCTTAAGTTAGTAGGATGAACTGGTCTAACCGAAAAATAACGAGCAAAAAAGTAGAGTTTGCTCTAGAGATATTAGATGTCTTCTCTCAAACTGACCAGGTTACCTTCCTTTTATAAATATCGGAGTGATAACCGCTGAGTATGTAGGTCCCTTTTTTTTTTGGTGTAGTATGATCGTGGGTAAGTAATTAAAACTATCCATTAATCACCATCACCCGATCTTCTCGGAGGCGATTTTGTAGGATCGATCGGGAGCCAGATAGGCTGTTTGGAGGGCTTCTGTCGGTCAATCGTTTGATTTGGAGCCAATCGATCATCGATCGGTTAGCTTATTTTATGCCGATGGATCATCAGTCAGCTGATGTTGTATTGATCGATCATCAATTGATTGATTCTATACCGACGGATCGTCGGTCGGCTGACTTTATATCGATCGATCATCGATCAGTTGAAAGGCTTTAAGCCGATTGTTGCCTTGATGATTTCCGACCGACGGTTAGTCGGTCGGAAGAAGCAATCATCGATTATCGTTTGTCAGTCCGATTATCTATCGGATGGTCATATGTCGGCACTTCCATCAATGTCAGCGGGACAGTTGATGGATTAACGGGTGTTGACCTTTCGGGCAGCCTTCTCAGTGGCGATGATTAATAGGATGTTAATTGCCATCCTTCAACTAATTGATCAACAATCAGTTGGATTAGTAGAACGTCGATCGTTGAGTCAATCGATCGATGGATTGTCGAGTAACTCATCGACCATCCATCATCGATCGTCAATTGGCAAATATCCATCTTTGTTGGCTAGGTTGGTAAGTCGAACGATAGACTGACAGCCCCCAACAGATCCTAAAAATTATTATTTTATCTAACAAAAAGTTAAAGGGATATGCTTATTTTTCCGTTGTTTACCCGTTGCAGCACTATCGTAATAACCTATGTTTCAGTAATTATTTTTTAACATTAAAAATAAATAATTATAATTATCATAACTATTTCAATTCACTAGAATTGAGATAATGCGTTATTTAAAATCTTGGTTTTGACCTTGCCCATGAAAACCCCAACCGATCTAAAAGACTTCGTGCAGATTGGCCATTAGTTTAAGGCATCCCTGGTTTTGATCCGGTCCTGCACCGGGAATGGTTGGCGTTTGCCCTCAATTAACAATCAATCTTTCACCATCTCGTTGCTCAAGTGGTCGGTATGCTCTCCACGTGATGCATAACAGAGTAACCATTGTTATCACATCCAATGAGCAACAGACCACCGACAAAAGAGAGCGATCATGAAGAACAGGAAATTTGTGTCAAATCTCTCCCCCCACCAGTGACAGGATTCCCAATACCATAGCATATATCGACCATTTTTTTCTGCAACTTTCCATTGCATGAACAAGCGGCCAAGTTTGAGAATACATAGGCCATCATTCAGGACATTTTCATAAATACATCGCATGGCAGCTAACTAACTCCAATCAGGTGAAAAACAGAAGCACCATCTTCCGAGAAAAGAATCACAAAAAGCTATAAGCAGCAGACTCAGATCCAGCAAAAAGATTCTAGCACGTACGGTAGCTTCCACGCATTGAGCCAATCCTCATAATTTCAGCCATTGACTCCTCAATTCCATGAGTTCAGATCAACCTGTATTCATATTGACAGACATACCGCAACAAAAATTACATTGCTGACAGGCAGCATATGCTTCGGAAAACCTAGAACAAGGTTCATAGGCAGCATAGAATCTTCAACATCAAAAATAAACCAGAACTTCACATTTCCACTACAACAAAGATATAGCTAACGTTACCCGACCGGATAAAGCATCACATTCTACAACATTTACACTATTTCATGAAAAACAAGATTTTTCTAAACCTGCAGAAGCCACACAGCATTCACCGTACTGATCAATACAATACCACACCAATACCGAATCGGTGCGCAACCTCATACTGCACCATATATACCAATATTGTAACAAAACAGGACCAATATAGGGTTGAATACCAAGACAACAAATCTTGGTTTATACCTTTATACCAAGGACCGGCATTGGAGGTT
The DNA here is from genome assembly GCA_006176705.1 of Cocos nucifera. Lineage (NCBI taxonomy): Eukaryota > Viridiplantae > Streptophyta > Magnoliopsida > Arecales > Arecaceae > Cocos > Cocos nucifera. The sequence continues at coordinate 372,375 of QRFJ01000077.1, forward strand.
GCTTGGAACAGTAGAAGCCACCCAAGACTGCTATACATCTAGTTAGGGAAGGAAGAATGTCTATGACTAACTATTTATTCATTTATTTATTCACTGGAGAAACAAGTAAAACCAAGGACATAAGACCCAATTATCATACTACCAAGATTTTTTGCACGGAGATGCAGACAAAATAAAATTAGACCAAGTGGGGCAATATTCCATAATATGCTGAGAATTAAATCGCAAACGTGAAGCATGACCAAAATTGATATAACTAACATACCATAACAGTGGTAAGACCTACACTTAACCAGAGATATTAGTGATGACGTCCAATTTCACTCAAATATACAATAGTTGAGAACAAAAGAGAACTTATGACGAAAAGGGAAACATCATTATTTTACTGAATCCTGCAAGTCACATCTAAAACAGATGAACTTGGCAGATAAGGCACAATTGTTCACGCAGCAAGCTCTCTACTTCCCAAGAGTGGGAAACTGTCCAGGATCTTCAATTGAAGGGGCGGTAGCTAGGGCGCTTGTGCCCCTACCTCCAAAACCACCCCCGAGTGGTCCGCGGTCACCCCGTCCCCTGCCACGTCCACGGCCAATGGGACTACAGTATCTTTCTCCTTCAGCTGGCTTTAAAAACTCATTGATGCTCACAGGCTAACAAGGAAAGGTCTGTCAGTCACAATTTCTGGAGCAGATATTATTACAAGAAATGATTTGTGCATGAATAGACAATTTATACCTTCTTAGCCCGTTCATCACGATCATCTTTCTTTTTACCCACATCTTTGTCAGAACCCTAATGAGGAAATGTTACATCAGAATGTGATTATAAATTCTAAAGAAACACGGTGAGGGTTTAAAAAGGTTGTAGAAGAATAAACATGTGACAAAGGGTCACAAGCTTACCAACTTGATAAACACATCATCGTTTCTTTTTTTCAATGAAAGCTGCTGCATGGACTGCAACTCCTTGTCAATTTCAACTTTTCTCTCTTCGGTCTTCATTGCAAGTAGGGCTTTTCGCTTCTCCTCCCTTATTTTCTCATACTCCTCCAGAGTCATCTCCTATGCAACCAGTTCAACAAGATGGGGAAAAATGTATACAACAAATCAGTAGTTATAAAACAAACTCTAAAAGCAGAGAACTCTGGCACAAAAGAGGGGGAAAAAAAGCAAGAAATATAGGAGAAATGGAGGTAATAAACATTTCCAACTTCCAGCATCATTATTCTTTTTAAAGCTACTCACCCTAAGGTTTCCACATATGAGAAGATTCAAGAGAAATTATTCAGAATGCCATATATGATTGGCTTGAATGTGGAAACACGGGTGCTAAAATTTCAATGACTATTATTCAGAATGTATAAAGAATCAAGGGAACATACAACGAGAGGTTGAACCCTGATATGCATAAAGTGCTAACATGTGGTCCTCTGTAGCCAACCAACATCTGAAATATGAAGCCACGTCCTGGCCTGGAACAAGATTTTCCAGTTGCATAAACCAAGCTCAAACACCCAGATAACCAATGAATAGTATTCTGGAAATGATGCCCTTGCAGCATCATGTAGACCATGCATCAGTACCAATGGCAAGTAATCTTGTGATGGTCTGATACTTCACAAATCAACACTTAAACTACAAACATCCAGTAATAACCTTTCGAAAAAATACATGGCTTACAGCCACTGAGATTCTCTTTGAACTACTAAAGCAAATGATATACAACCATCAACTTAAAGGTGTGAATGGAGAAACCATTTTAGGGCAGAAATAAATCCAGTTGCAAGATAAATGACTAAAATCCTCCATCCATCTTCCATAACAAGAAAGAGAAGGAAAAACGGTTAGACTGGACATTTTATATATATACACTGAATATTATATGTATGGCAGTTTCCTGAATTGATACATGATAAAAGAGCATGTCAAAACCTTGATGCTGCCACAGTGAAGGAATAGCTATGGGCTGGGTGAAATGGAGTGCTTGCATAAACTTTTTGTTTCTTTTGTGGGTTACCTCATGCAAGACCCTTTGGATCAGCCACAAGTACCATAATTACTGGGGGTTTAACTCAAACTCCCAAATTAAATAAAACTGCTTATAAAACGAACAGAATTTCTCCCAAAGGATCTTATCACAAGCAACAATCTCATGTCAACATGAACCATGGGAGGCATTATGTATGCCTACAACAGAAATGAGCAGAGCAGAAGAGCACGCAAACAAGCCACCCAGTTCTCTTGAAGGCAAGTAGGAACAGAAGTGAGGTTTTGTACTACCTTTTTGTACATGACAAGACAGAGATGGGTTCAGATAGGGTCCAAAAAACTGTAACAGGTGGGATCCTTAGAAGGTTCTAACTACTAGTTATACAATTGAAACACCAAGAAAAAAAAAATCCTTAGATTTTCACTCTTTGAAGAAGATACTTGCCCAGTATTTCGATCAGAAATGAACAACTTTCAATATTATCCAAAATCCCAAGTAAATTGGAATTTCATTATAATATATAGGTAAAAGAATTACAGAGGTCCTTCTGCATGCAACAGCATGACAGCTGGTGCCACAAGAAAAAAGATCTCCAATCCAATTTATCAGAAAGTTGTTTAACCCCTATTCCAATAGACCAGTTAAAACAAGAACCTTAACTCGAATTATCAAAGCAGTTGAATATAATTACAAAATACATTGGTAAAAGATTTCCAAAAGCCCTTCTTGCGAGCAACAACATAGCTTGCTCCTGCACAAGTAAATATATGAGGCCTTGGGAGGTTTTATCTATGCCTGCAACGGAACTGAGCAACACAGAAGTGCAAGAAAGCAAGCAACCCAGTTCTCTCAAAGGCAATATAGGAACAGATTGTGGCTTATGCCTACATATGTAAATGGCAAGGGAATTGGAGCAGTGCCTTATCCCTATTTTTGTAGATGGCAAGGAAACTGGAGCTGCCAAACACAATAATACTTGGAAAATTCTACCGCACCTATGATAGAAAACTACTACATGTAGCGCACACACAGTTCTCTCAAAGCCAAGATAGGACAGAATTATGGCTTATTCTCATATCTGACTTTATTAGAAAACCTTTCACCAGTCATAAACAATCATAGATTTAATTTAAATTACCAGAACATGGAAAACATATATGCATGCATGCACGTATGCATAGACAAACAATTACCAAAAATTGGCTCCATAAAGAAAAAGACTTTACTTCATAAAATTATTTAAACTAATACATGGATCAGTGATGGATTTCAATCAAAAGTTCCAAACTATATGAAGTGTTAATAGAAATTGGAAGTCAATGATTTCTGAAGGCCAATCTAGCATGCAGCAGAATAACTTGCTCATGCAGATATGGAAATATTGAGACCTTAGGATGGTTTTATGCATGCCCAACAACAGAATGGAACTACACAGGAAAGCATGGATTATGCGTGCACGACACCATATTCTCTCAAAGGACAGGAAGGGACCAAAACTGAGACTCACACCCTACATTTATAGATGGCAAGGCAGAAACGGGCTAGGAGAAAAGCCAATGCAGTGTGTAGAGTACTGATTATGACACACTGCTTACTATAACTTAAAAGGGGCAATCAAAGGTTCAGCTTGCTTCTACCCACCTAGCAAACTCCAGCATCAAAGCATGCCTGTGGGCAAACAAGTTATGGATTAAGCACAGCGAGTAAAAGAACAAGCAACAGCAAAAGCAATTGGCATTATTTTTCTAAGATGAACTATTAAATTCATTTAAAAAATTACTTAATCAATGTTAAATTCTATATTCACAACCAACATTATATCATAAAAATTCCTTCTATTCTCTCCACTAAATTTGTAATGACCTTCATCTGTTGCCCAAAACTGTAAGGATAGGAACCTACTTGCACTGCACCGCAATTAAGCCCTCATGAGAATTCGAACATGGTACAGATAGATGTGAAAGCCTTCCCAAATAGTTGATGAATGAGATCCATAAAGCTGAACTCCAAATAGTTGGAAAAGGGTGATGATGATGATATCTAGTATCATTAGCCGATTGAAAATGATCCTTAGAGGGAGCCAAACTTTGTTGTCTTTGTTATGTTGTATATATCATTATTAGTTACATTTTATTGAACATACTTAATTACATTTTGATAGGATGTTCCAAAATTAATGCCAGGTGGCAACACTTTTGGCTCACATAAGTGGAGCACTCCATTGTTTAGTGCCATGTAATGCATACAGTGTTATGTTGTATCCATATAACCATGGGTGCTAGCACTCAAGCAATCCTAAGCTTTGATATTTGCAATAACCTAGTCTAGAGCACTGCTATGAACACAGTCATTTAGGTTTTTCTGGCTTTTGGATGTAAAACCATGCTACATATATTTCATAAATTTTTAATGTTAGTGGCATACAGGAAGAAACTCCATAATTCGATGTTTCTTTTGGATCAAATAAGATTAATGATTTGCTATTGCCATCAAGATACATGCAAGGCAAGTAACTGAATTGTTGTATGGGTTGGGTTGTGCTATGCACTACCCATCAGCTTTTAGAGTTTCAGCTATTACTATTGATGATCATTGTCTAGATGTGCATTGGTTGATGTAGAATATTAATTGCTAAATTAAGTTGTGTCCAGACATGTTTTTTTATTCATAAATATCAACAAATACTAATACCAATGAAAACTGATTGTTTGTCCCACCCACCAGCTCACCCGCACGCAGCGAGCGCCCACACACACAAACTCGAACAGTAAGATTGCTCCATTGTAAACTCAAACTTGAGGTCACAGGTTCGAAACACAAAAATAGCCTCTTTACACACGGGTAAGGTTGCGTACATCTAACCCTCACCAAACCCCAAGCCTCATGCACCAGACTACCCTTTTTATATAAGAACTATTACATTAACTAATCCAAATTCAACGTGCGAACAATTTCAAAAAGTTAACTCTGATCGAAGAGGAAGAGTTTCAATTTATTTTAGCTATATTAAGCATCTCCATTTTTTGCTCTATGCAAGTGTAAGGCACAAAATTGAAGGATGTATTTTTAATGGCCAACTCATGGAGGTGTGGCATATGGTATTAGGACCTTGCTACAATTTATATTGTATCATGTATGTTGACGCAGAATCTGATCGTCGCCGGAGTCCACTGGAGTGGAGGCCGATGAGGTCGCCGCCGGGGACCTGCAAAACAAAGTCCCGTTCGGAGCCGATTGGGGGTGGCTCCGGCAGGACCCTCCGACGATCAAGTCAGCTCTGGCCAACAGGAATGGAGTGCTCGAGAATGACTTCCGCAGAGCTTAGAGATGAAGGGGAGATCCGAGAGATTAGAGATTAGCGTATCTGGAGGGTCCTTTATAAGCGGAGCTTAGTTGATGGCGATGGCCATACCGCCTGACAGAGAGCCGTTGGAGCCGCATGGAGTTCGATACGAAGAGGAAGGCGTCGTCGGACGGATAGTAACAGTCATACTGGTAGGTCATGGGCCACATGGGGCTGGTTACGAAGAGAGTGGTGTCGCCAGTAGTGGCGGCCATATCATCCGATCTTGTTACCTGTTGCAGACTGATGGCGACAGTTCGTCCAAAGGAGTTCGGACTTTTAGAAGAGTTCGACTGAAGGAAAAGCTCGGGAGGAGCTCGACCATAGAGGAGTTCGGAGGAGCTCAGCCGGCTGAAGGAACGACCGCTGAGGAGTTCGGGCGCTGGGGGATTCCGTTAAAGCCCGACCGCTTGGAGTTCAAGGAGCTTGGCTGCTAAGCAGTTCGGCCGGCTGAACGGGTTCAAAGGAGCTCGGACGCTAGGAGTTCGAGGAGCTCGGCCGCTAAGTAGTTCGACCGACTGCAGGAGTTCGGCTAAAACCCATCCGTTGAAGCTCTTCCACGGCTACTGGTTGCATTAGTAAGAGCATCGGGCTAGACTTCGACAGGAGCGGGGTTTATCCCCAACAGTAGCCCCCCCACTCCCAAGCTCGAAACTCGAAGGGAGTGCAGAGAAGGCGACTGCCGAAGTCTTCTTATGGGCTCCGTACTGGTTCAGGTCAAAGCTCGGGGGAGATCTCATCTCCAGCTAAAATTGATGCTGAAGTTAAAGCCCGGAGGAGATCCCATCTCCAACCGAGGTTGAGGTAGGCCTCATCTCCTGCGATCGAGGTCGGAGGTTGAGCTCATCAAGGGCTCGGAGGAGATCTTATCTCCTGTAGTCGAGTGTGATGCGGACATTCGGGGGAGATCTTATCTCCTGCGGCCGAGCTTTCCTCGGGGGAGATCTTATCTCCTGCAGCCGAGGTTGCCTCGGAGAAGATCTTATCTCCTGCAGCCGAGGTTATTGCGGGCGCTCGGGGATGATCCTATCTTCTGCAGCCGAGCTTCCCTCGGAGGAGATCTTATCTCCTGGGCCGAGGTTGAAGCGGGCACTCGGAGGAGATCCTATCTCCTGCAGCCGAGCTTTCCTCGAAGGAGATCTTATCTCCTGCGGCCGAGCTTTCCTCAGGGGAGATCTTATCTCCTGCAGCCGAGCTTGTTTGCGGACGCTCGGGGGAGATCCTATGTCCTGCAGCCGAGCTTTCCTCGGAGGAGATCATATCTCCTGCGGCCAAGGTTGAAGCGGGCACTCAGGGGAGATCCTATCTCCTGCAGCCGAGCTTTCCTCGGAAGAGATCTTATCTCCTGCGGCCGAGGTTGAAGCAGGCACTCGGGGGAGATCCTATCTCCTGCAGCCGAGCTTTCCTCGGAGGAGATCTTATCTCCTGCGGCCGAGCTTTCCTCGGGGGAGATCTTATCTCCTGCAGCCAAGATTGTTGCGGGCGCTCGGGGGAAATCCTATCTTTCTGCAGCCGAGCTTTTCTCGGGGGAGATCTTGTCTCCTGCGGCCGAGGTTGCCTTAAGGGAGATCTTATCTCCTGCGGTCGAGGTTTCCTAGGAGGAAATCTTATCTCCTGCGGCCAAGCTTTCCTCGAGGGAGATCTTATCTCCTGCAGCCGAGGTTGTTGCGGGCGCTCGGGGGAGATCCTATCTCCTGCGGCCGAGCTTTCCTCAGGGGAGATCTTATCTCCTGCGGCCGAGGTTGTTGCGGGCACTCGGGGGAGATCTTATCTCCTGCGGCCGAGCTTTCCTTGGGGGAGATCTTATCTCCTGCAACCGAGGTTGTCGCCGGCGCTCGAGGGAGATCCTATCTCCTACGGCCGAGCTTTTCTTGGGGGATATCTTATCTCCTGCGGCCGAGCTTTCCTCGGAGGAGATCTTATCTCCTACAGCCGAGGTTGTTGCGGGCACTCGGGGGAGATCTTATCTCCTACGGCCGAGCTTTCCTCAGGAGAGATCTTATCTCCTGCAGCCGAGGTTGTCGCCGGTGCTCGAGGGAGATCCTATCTCCTGTGGCCGAGCTTTCCTCGGAGGAGATCTTATCTCCTGCAGCCGAGGTTGTTGCTCGCGTTAGGACGAGGTTCTCCTCCTGTTCCTAATGGGCTGTGGGGGCACATAAGGGCCACTGTCAGGGCCTCTCCCCCCATCTCGTCCTTTGTGAACGAGGCCTTCGACTTTGCTCGCGTTAGGACGAAGTTCTCCTCCTATTCCTAACACGGCGATTATTGACTGCTTCTTCCCTGTCATCGCATAATTTTTGCATCCAAAAGCAATATTATTTGTTCGGAGAGAATTTTGCCGAGGGAAAGTTACTCGCAGCACATTTTCGTTTCAGGATCGTGGGGGCTTTGCTCCTCCAGGTTCTTTCCGACAGTAAGTCCCGGGCTGGACGACCTCCTCTGTCTCATGCTGACCTTCTCAATTTGGAGCAAGCTCTTGACTTTGTCGCTAGGAGACGACGAATCGTCGATGTACCAAGCTCCTCCTCAGAGTAACGTTGATGACACCGTGAGGCGGCCGACCTTATCGTTTCTGGTTACGGCAGCGCCCTTGGCCGACCTCCTCCTGCTTCAGACTGGCGTCGAAGGAATTTACCCGACCGTCCCTTTCTGACGAGCTCCTCAATTTCGTCTCGGAGCTACGTGCATTCCTCAGTGTCATGACCATGGTTGCGATGGTAGAGGCAGTACTTGCGATCGTAGACGGGAGGAGATCGTAATCCTTCTGATCTCGGCAGCTGGTTCTTAACTTTCATGAGAATTTGAGTTCGAGGAGCGTTGAGGGAGGCACAGTCGCGGAACCTTTCAGGAGGACTTCTTCGCGCCCTTCTGTCGAGAATTTCTTGGTGGCGAGCTCGAAAATTTCGGGCCTTGCACTGTGGAGGTCGTAAGCGCGGCCGAACTTCATTCCGTCCCTTTGTGAAACCTGCGGAAGAACTCCATGCCTCTTTGTCGGGGCTTCCTTGGAGTCATACTCGAGAGGGAGTCCTCGCTTGCCCTGGGGCGGTTGTGAGCTCGACCGAACTTCATCTCACCTCCTGTGAAATCTTTGTAGGGAGCTTCCTTGGTGACATACTCGAGTGGGAGTTCGGCTTCACTTGTGCCGAACTTCATTCCGATGATGAGGGTTGGGGGGAGAGTTCGGCCTTGCGTGCGCCGAACTTCATTCCGATGACGAGCTTCGAGGTGAAGTTCAGCCTCCCTTGCGCCGAACTTCGCTCCGCTTTCCCGCGAAAGCTTCCGCGGTAGGACTTCATACCCCTTTGTCGGGGCTTCCTCGATGATGAGCTTCGAGGTGGAGTTCGGCCTCACTTGCGTTGAACTTCATTCCACGGGAGAACTTCGTTCCGCCCTCGCTTGCGCCGAACTTCGTTCCGCTTTCCCGCGAAAGCTTCCGCGGAAGGACTTCATGCCCCTTTGTCGAGACTTCCTCGATGATGAGCTTCGAGGGGGAGCTCGACTTTCTTCGCGCCGAACTTCATTCCGCTTTCCCGCGAGACCCTCCGTAGGAGAACTTCCTACTTCTTTTGTCCGGACTTTCTTGAGGACGAGCTCGAGGGGGAGCTCGGCTTTGCTTGCCCGAACTTCACCTCCGGTGAATTCTTTGTAGGAGGTTTCGTTGACAACATACACGAGGGAGGAGTTCGGCCTCACTTGAGCCGAACTTCATTCCGATGATGAGCTTCGGAGGAGGGTTCGGCTTTTCTTCCGCCGAACTTCATTCCGCCCTCCTAGTGAAACTTTCTGCGGAAGATCTTCTGCTCTCCGTTTCTCCTTCCTAAGGACGATTGGTATACCCAAATGCTCTTTCTTAAGGCCGGTTCCTCGCGTCCTCATGGCGGATTTGCTAACAAAGTCTCCGCCAGAAGTTGTCACACGACCTGCATTATCTCGGCGGGGCCGCGAGCCCGACCAACAGATTGAACTGCTCTAAATATGCGGTGGCTTCGGGTGGCCTGGGCTGCCGGGGCTGCAATGGGAGCAGATGGACCTGACGTGCAGGACGTCGATCGTCGAGTCGAAGCTCTCCTGGAGGCATTTTCTCTTCGAAAAAGAGGGATCTCCGGAGAGAGAAAAATCATCGCCGAGCACTCCTTTAAGAACAAGGGGACCTCGGAGGTTCGGCCCTCCTTCTAGCGCCAATCTGTTGACGCAGAATCTGATCATCGCTGGAGTCCGCTGGAGTGGAGGCTGATGAGGTCGCCGCCGGGGACCTACAAAACAAAGTCCCGTCCGGAGCCGATGGGGGGTGGCTCCGACAGGACCCTCCGACGATCAAGTCAGCTCTGGCCAACAGGAATGGAGTGCTCGGGAATGACTTCCGCAGAGCTTAGAGATGAAGGGGAGATCCGAGAGATTAGAGATTAGCGTATCTGGAGGATCCTTTATAGACGGAGCTTAGTTGATGATGATGGCCATACTGCCTGGCAGAGAGCCGTTGAAGCCGCATGGAGTTCGATACGAAGAGGAAGGCGTCGTCGGACAGATAGTGACAGCCATACTGGCAGATCATGGGCCGCATGGGGCTGGTTACGGAGAGAGTGGTGTCGCCAGTAGTGGCGGCCATATCGTCCGGTCTTGTTATCTGTTGCAGACTGATGGCGACAGTTCGTCCAGAGGAGTTCGGACTTGTAGAAGAGTTCGACTGAAGGGAAAGCTCGGAAGGAGCTCGACCGTAGAGGAGTTCGAAGGATCTCGACCGACTGAAGGGACGACCGCTGAGGAGTTCGGGTGCTGGGGGATTCCGTTAAAGCCCGACCGCTTGGAGTTTAAGGAGCTCGACTGCTAAGCAGTTCGACCGGCTGAACGAGTTCGAAGGAGCTCGGATGCTAGGAGTTCGAGGAGCTCGGCCGCTAAATAGTTCGGCGGACTACAGAAATTCGGCTAAGACCCGTCCATTGAAGCTCTTCCGCGGCTATTGGTTGCATTAGACAGAGCATCGGGCTAGACTTCGGCAGGAGCGGGATGTATCCCCAACAATGTAGTATATGGTCCACTCACAAAACAAAAGTACAATATCACACTGATCTATACCAAGGGATGCAATTGAGGCAAGATTAATCAATCCTGGCAAATGCTCAGCTAGAAGTAACTTTGCACCTAAAGTTTGGCATCAAGCTTAGCTTTTTTATTATCAGACTAGGCCTAATCAAGCATATTCTCATTAGCTTGATGACCTTATATTGAATCAAAATCAATTTGATCTTATATCAAATTTGGGTCAAGCTTGATTTAAGCTTGTTCAAACTTGACTTAAAGCTCGATTTAACCTTAAAATAAAGCTTAACTTGATTGTAATAGACATGGGTCACACATTCAAGAAGTTTAACCTTTTTAAACTTAAAGTTTAACAATTAATGTAATCTACTAATTGAACACTCAATAATGGACCACACATTCGAAAAGAAAACAACGCCATCAAGCACATCTCTACTATGTGAAACATGATGATTTACCTAAGGTGGATGGGTGTGAGGCATGAGGAGAGGGCAAGGGAAGACAAGTAGGCTGATAAGATTTGCTAGACTCATCTTAAGTACTCAAAAATCATCCAATTCCAAATTTTCAATGGTTGATGACCCATGTACTTTTATATGTGCAATATATTTTAGACCCAGATTCAAGCCTTGTCAAGCCAAGCTCATTCATACTGAAATTTCTCAACTTGGCTTGAAATTAATTTTGAGCCTGCAAATGGAATTTGAGCTCGACTCGATTAACTTCTAGCATAACCAACTTCATATTTCGAGTGAAGTATGAGGAATACTGAAGTTACTCTGATTAATTGACAGCTTAGTTATAAAATGGTTCGACCAAAAGATGCACAACACTACAAAAGATTCACTTGGACATTTGAGTTTTTTTTTTTTTTTTTTTCACTGACCTATGTGGTTATACCCAAGGTGACCCCTAAAAGCAACATGCTACAAATCCTTAACCAACATATTTGATATTACCAACAAACATCAATTAGCAAAGAACCAATATATTGTTGTATAACCAATAATCATGATGGAAAGAACCCCATCAAAATTTAAAGATAATAGATTTAAAAATTAACTTAACCTCAACATTTAACAAAACAAATCCATCAAACATTTTAAATTTTTCATGTGCTGATGACAATTTCATTTACAACACTAACTTCTCACAAAGCAAAACCATCAAAACAAACATTTTAAAACTTTTATGTACTGAGAACAATTTCATGACTCCTGATGCAATTTTTTCTCACATTGATTACAATGTTTCAGAAAAACATTCCCATTCCAAAAATAACATTTCAGTTTAGCATCCTATTCTATCAAAAATTTTCTATTTTACTGTGAAAGCAAAGCAAATTACCATTTAATAACTCAGCATAACAACATGTGAAAAATACTAGAGTTCTCGTAAGTCCATAAACCTTTCTCACAATACCAGATGTCAAACAATTCTCAATTGTTATATCTTCTTCTTGTTCTACAACTATAGCTTGAGTAGAGTGTGGATTATGTTTTTCAATGAACTTACTTCCTATTTACAAATCACCATATAGAAGAAGTTTTGGCCTTCTCAATAACCGATCACAGCTGGCAGGAAATATATAAATGCATGCGTACATACATGCATAAATAGATTCGTGTATGTATGTATGTATGTATTCGGCAAAACAGATAGTCACCTCACTATTAGTTACATAAAGCCTTTCTTTACCAAGATATGGTAAGAATATCACCCAACACCAAAAAAACAAAACAAAAAAACAAAAAACAAAAAACTTATGTAAAGAAATGCTTACTTTGTCATCAGGTTCCTTTTCTTCTGCTTCATTTGCTTGGGCATCCTTTTTCTTATTTGCCTCTGATGAAGGTGCATCATCCTGCTCTGGCTGTTTCTCTCTGGCAAGGATTTTACCATCCGCATTCGCATTTTCATCAGTTGCCCTATCCAATCATACATTGCCAACCGTAAGCAAATTGATAAGCATCATTACGGTTTCACAAATAAACAAACAAAAGGAAAACTCATTAAACAGAATACAAAGATAAAACCAATCTTAACTGTGCAATCACATCATCAGTAGCAGTTCCCCAGTTCGCACGCCCTGCTCCCTCACGTTTCATCTCATACCCACGGCCTGTACCACTGCGCCGCTCATACATCCTGCGTGGGGGGCGTTCAGAGTCACCTCCACCCTCACCATATCCATACCCACCACGACGGCCTCCACGGAATGGTGGACGCGGCCCACGGTCCCTCTCAGGAGGCCGTCCAGCATCACCTTCCACACCACCACCACCACCATAGCCCCCTGAAAACCCATTGGCGTTCCCATCTCCAAAATCCCGATTTGGGCCCGTCCCAACTCCTCGTCCACCTCTACCACGCCCAGGCCCACCTCGGCCGACTCCACCGCGCGTAGGTGCAGCTCCGCTCCCAGCCTCCCTCCCTATTAAAAAGTAATTCCGATAAAAAAACAAGAAAACGATGGAAAGAAGGGGAACTTTCCTCCCAAAAAGCTATAACTTATGCAATACGATCTCACTTAGGTAAAAAAGAAGCCAACTTTCGTGATAGCAACAGAAAGCATCCAGAAAAATCGTATCACGAGGTATACAGAAGCTCGGATTGGATTGATTCTGTAGCAAAGATCAGCCAATCCAAAACGATATCAACGAATCGGACCGAATCCGAATCGGACTCACCGGCCTGAGACGGAGGGACGGGCTTCGTCGGGAACTTCACCGCCGCAGAAGTCGCAGGGGCCGCAGGTTTCTTGGCTGCGATCTTTTGCTGCCGGACAGCGATCATCTGCGACGGATCGTCGTTGTCGTCGTCCCCGAGGAGATCGAAGGGGTTCGCGGAGGCCATTTCCGGTGTGACGTCTAGAAGGGCGCTCGGAGGGGCTGGAGTAAACCCGAGGCACTAGAAGGAGATGAAGAAGGTCCTCGTCGATTCGATGTCCATGGAACCCTAGATTCGGCCGCAAGAGGCCTGTCGGGAAAGGATAAAGCTAGGGTTTTGCGGGGAGGAGAGAGGAGCAATGGATGAAGAAGCGACAGAAGAAAAACCCTAGCCGCACTCCAGCGGAGTCCATCCTAATCCCTTCTTCTCTACCTGGACTTATTATTATTAATTCAGGCTTCCATTATACGAAATGACTCAAATACCCCTATATTTATCATATTTTTAGGAGGATGTCGCGGCCGTTTGATGCATGGTTTCAGCGTTGCAAGCATCCGGCACTCGATGGGTATTTTGGTCATGAAAGTTCATGGATGCGTTTGTCCGCAGGAGCCTTGGTGAGCTCGTGAGAGGCGAATCCTGGCCGTGGCGTTGAAATCGTTCGGATGAAATTCTTTGAGATTCCAATTTTTTGATTGGTCCATTGATCGGACGGTTATGACATTGCGATGCGATTGGTGGGCCAGTAACTGGTTCTTTGTTGTACAGAATATTTCGCAAGAACAAATAATCACGAGCCTAAGGTCTACCAATCAGACGGTAGAGGACCTTTAAATGGTCGACATGCTCAACAACTTTATGACGTTTTCTGCATGTGACGTTCCGCATTGTAGTTTTTTTAGGGGATTTGTCTTTTTGGTGACAGGTGTGGATTTTGTCAGGAGTGAACTCTCCACATTGGATCCGGGTTGTGTGTTATGCTTAAAAGAAGGATTCACCTTTCTTCGCGATAATTCACCGTTGGATTACCCATCGCACACCGGCTGAAGTCCATCATCGATCCATCTGCACAACTCTCAAAGCATCAGTGGACGATTCATTGGTGGATTCGCACGAAGGAAGGTGAATTTTCATTCGCATGAAAGATACACCCCCGACCTCTCCATATTTACCGATTTACCGCAAGTAACGTATGTAGCATAGAAATGATATTGCATTTAATTTTAATAAATATTTAACCGTAAATAAATACATTATTGCTTATTTTTCATCTCTCGTCTCTTTTTGAACATTGATTAAAAAAAAAAAGTGATGTACTAATATTAATTATATAACAAATTTTAAGAGGCAGTGAAGTGTTTTGAAGGTGTCAACTTGCGTTTTTTTTATTTTGGTAACGACCATATGAAGAAAGTTGTAGCCACGAAGTTGGAATGGTAACATTTTACAGCGAATATAACAATGAGGAACTCAACAACCACCACCAACCAATAATGTCAATAGCTAACAAGTAGAACTTGGTTATGATACAAATAAGATGAGACCAAGCTATCCAATAAATAGAATAAAGAGCTGTCAAAGCAGCAGTTTTGTAGATAAGAAATTAAGAAAACAACAACGCAATAACGCAGCTGTCATTAAGAGATCTCTATAGCTAGATGTAAAGCTATTAATTTGGATTAAATCCATTAGATTGACCCATCCCACCATATAAATGGGACGAATTGGGATTATATTTTAGCAACTCATCTAATAACCCGCTCTATTTGAATTGTAAATTCGAAATGGATCGAAACAAGCTGGCTCTTTTTTTTTTTCTTTTTGACCCCTCTCCTCCCTCCCCGCTCTAGCCATAACGTTCCGCTCCCCCACCACCCCCTGCCTAACCCAGTCACCCCCTCCCTCTCGGTGCACCCCTCACTCCCTACTCCCTAGAGCCATCAAAACGGGCCAACCCGACCCATGGAGGGCCGACTTTTCACGGACCAGACCAATTAAGATCGAACTAAAATTTTTTTTTTGATAAACGAGCCATCAAATAGGCAAGCCAGTTCTAGCTCTTATAAGTGAAGGGACTAAACGGGCCGTCTTTTATAATTCATCAAAAAATTAAAATAATTAAAAATATATATAAATTTTTAAAAATATAATAAATTAAAAAATTCTTAAATATAATATTTTATCAAATAAATAAATAAAATCAATTCCTACATCAAATTTTAAAATACCAAAAGTAAATATGAAATAACTCTAAAAAATTTACTCTACTGGTTATTTTTAGTAGGAAAGTTACTTTAAAATAATTTTTTTAAATAAATAGACCGGCCCATGGGTTAGACGGGCTAGCCCTTCACAGGTCGGGCCATAAATAGGCCGGGCTAACCCTTCCCTCTCGATCTCCTAGCATTCCCCTTCAGTTGTCTCTTTCTCTCGGTGCCCCATCCCTCCCCCCTGCTCACTTCCCCACCCCCCACCACCCCCTAGCCGTCACTCCCTCCCGGTCCTCCACCCCTCCTCGCTCGCGCCTCCATCCTCGATCCCTCCTGGCCTTCCACTTGGTCACATTTTTTTTTTTTTGAGTTTTGATGGATTGACCTGTTTAATCTGTAGCTTATGACAGATCAGGTTAGTTAAAGTTTTTCCAATCCACTAGTTAAACAAGCCAGCCCATCCGACTCCATTTAGAGGTAGGTCAGGATGGGCCGGTCTCTAACTGGATGATAGCATGGTAGATAACTCCCAGAGTAGAATAAAGTAGCAATGAATATAGAACTTCAGCATTGATATTAGTGCTGTGAACCAGGAATAAGGACTGATAACTGAAAGACGTTGTAACTTCTGCAGCCAGATATACATCAAACATATAACAGAGAAAAGAAGAACTTGCGTCTTGGTTTTTTTGATGGTTATGGTGGGGACAATATGAGTCCTGTCTCTTTATCTACAGGTTTGCAGGTTTGGGTCCGTGCGGGGGGATTTTTAGCCTATTCTTTGTATTAAACATATTTCTTTGTAGCATGAAGAATAAAAAATAAAAAGCAAGTGAAGAAAAACAAAGATATCTTATTGTAAAACCACATGTAGAAGAGTTAGTTATGCACGATGAGTTCAATTGGATGCTGCCCTGGTGTAAACGGCCATCATATTGATGATCAATCACAAGAAATTTAATCAACGGCTAGCACTAATTTATCCACATCATTTACCGGGATGGAGAATCGTACACCGGTAGCATCGTAGAAGGACAAACGATCACTGTTTGATGGTGGTATCTCAGCCATCCATCTACAGCCACGAGGCTTCTGATAGCATGCACCATGCGCGATCGGTGCGTCAATTTAACGCGCTCGCCTGGTTCGGTGGTTCTTTCCTTTGGACCTTCGGCTTCAAACCCTCGGGTGGCGCCATGCTCGCATCCAGAGCCCTCCGCGTCCTCTCCGTCTCTGGTGGCTTCTCCCCTCTTTCCGTCCGGCGAGGGATCTTGCCGCGCCGACTCCATCGGGATTCTTGATCCCATCTATCAGCTAAAATCCGGATAAATCGATGCTCAAAATCACGTCACGCCCCCGCCTATTGATCTATCCTGGAACATTTTTTCTCCAAGATCGTTCGGAAAAGAGAAAGGGGGCATCCCGTTTCATTCATACTGCTGCCGTTGATCCCGATGCTCTTCTTGGGCAGGTTTTCTCTGATTTCCCCACCTCTTTGCGTTGTTTGATTCAAGTTTTCTTGTTTGTTCTTAACTGTATCTAGTCATGCTCGTTTTATTTACTCAACTAGCACTAATTGCATTCGATTTTGTTGCGACATCTCTTGTTGTATTGACCTATAAATTTTGGTCTCCTGGAATACAAACTTATCTGAATTATTCTGCCCATAACAAAAAGTAAAAAAAGTCCTATTTCTGACCAGAATGATGCTTCTATTTTCGCTATATCTGAAAGAACTCCACGGTGGAGTTCTTTGGATTCAAAGTAGTAATCCACATGGCTTCCAAATAAAGAAGTAAACCACGCATCCTTCATAGAATTGTTCGATTCTATAATTTGATTCGAAGGTAACAAAAGTTTCTTGGATCAAGAGTACCTAGGCCTAGTCTTTACTGACTATTCAGGAAAGGTCCTATTATGTGAAAATGATTGGGTTGATCATCAGGGCCACTCACTCTTATCTTGGTGGCTTAGGTTTGAAAGCCTGTTAAGGTGGCTTATCTTGCAGATGTCCCAGTAAAGGTCATCCATGTTTGCCTTATGGTTAAACCAAAAGATGAAACGGTGGGAGATAAATGTCTTATGTTGATTTAGTGAAAGTTCATTAATTTTCTAAAAGGAAGCATTTGATAGTCAAGAACTTGCTCACTGTTTAGTTGTTCATGTTCACAGGGTGTTCCCGTTGGTCTTTTTCATGCAATGGAATCTGCCGCAAAGATTGGTAATGCTTGCCAATTTGCACCTGGGGAACCATATCCTGGGAAATACGGAGTTTGGAGAACATAGATAGACTCTAGAGCTAGTGTTACACTCAGTTAGGCTTTAAATGCATTCTTTTCTGGGTGGATGATTCAATATAAGAAAAGGAGACTATGGAATGGAAAATAATTTTGTATGCCCTTAATTTATCTTGGAGAGTTTTTTTGTTTGTTCACTTAATCATTGTTTGGTATGGTGAAAATTATGTAGAATTATGATCTTAGTTATGCTAGGAAAACATATGTGAAGTGGCTGGTCAAATTGAGCATGTTATCAGTTTTCAGCTGTCTCTTGTTTTTTTGACCAAAAAAAAAAAAAAAATCTGGAGTTTTTTTTCTTGAACTGGGCTAGAGTACAGTTTTGGCTGGGTTAGGTTGGGTGGAATCATCCAGTGCTGTTTGTCTTTTACAATAGTGGCTCCTAGCAAGTAAATGCAAACTTAGACATGCTCATATGAATACATACTTTGTTTTCTTTTAATGTCTTGAATCCACTATGCGTTGCACATCACTTTGGAATGATTGTATCTGCTGCTTTCAATTGTAGTATTTTGGTGCTATTGTTGGCACAGAGATACCAGGTCGAACAATTATCAGGAGTAACAATATTGTCAGACGCCATGCAATTGGACACCATGCAACTGTTGGATAAAGTGCCAATATTTGAAATATAAGGTACTCCCAATGGCCAAAGTCATGCCATCTGATGGTTGGATACAATTTCATTGTCTGTAGCAGATATTTTTATGCTAGTTTCAAAGTTTTGATTACTTTGTTCCTAGTGAGAGAGGCCTTAATATTTCAAGGTAGTTTGTGTTTATGTTTGTTTGAAATCTTTGCATCAAGTCATTTCTTCATAATGCCGAGTCTAAAGTTTCTGAATCTGAATCGAATGTCTTCTAGGTGGTACCCTTTTACTTGCAAAGTAGCACATAGAAGCTTGCAAAACATAAGTTTCAGCAAGTCATTTCATAATAGTGACTATCGAGCCTCAACCTTCTAGTGATAACTAACAATTCCCATCCAATGCATGATAGGTAGACATGTGCATCATTTGAGCTAAGCTGAGTTCAGGCTAGGCCTAGGCACATGGTATCAAGAGTTCAGGTTCTGAGCTGAACCTGGTCTGGCTCAAACTTAGGTCTAAAAAATCTAGTCTAAACTGGCTTGATCTCTAGGACCTAGGCCCGAGACCCACTTGACTCTACCCAATCATCCAGGGGCTAGGGCATGCCTATGGATGTGATTGAGATAGGTGGAGAGAATGGCGACCTATGGAGGTGGTGATCAAAGGTGAAAAATCTAGCTTGACCCGCTTGATCCCTAGGACCTAGGCCCAAGATCCACCTGGCCCTACCCAATCAGCAAGGGGCAAGGGCTTGCCCATGGCTGCAATTGAGATAAGGGCAGCAACCTGTGGAGGTGGTGATCCATAGTTGATGTGCCCATAGCAAGAGGGAGGGAGAGGATCAAAGAGGCAGTTTTTGCTTAGGGGAGAGAGAGTGGTGGTTGTTTTTTGGGGTGGGGGGTGGCGTGTGGGGGAGGCATGGTGGGTGGTGGAGATGGAAGGGAGGGGTGTGGCGGGCGGTTATAGTGGAGGTGGAGGAGGAATTCATTAGAGTTTCTTTGTGTTTTTCTATTTATAAATATTATTTTATAACATAGACAAAGTTTTTGGTCTAGCCGAGTCAAGAGAAGGGCACACTGCATCAATTCTAGTTGTGCTTGAAAAATTGATGCCTGGTCCATCCTGAGGCTGAAAATCTAAGCCAGAGCTTGGTAAAAATTAGGCCAAGCCAGACCTGGTTAGGTGGGCTGTGCTGATTTTACTTAGGTCTAGCGATAAGCATGCTAGTTGGCAAGTCAAAACAAAATGCCAGTTATACTTCCTAAAACAATCGGCATAAGTCTCTTATTGGCATCTTCTTTTGCACATTTCCCTCGTTTCTTAAGAGCTAATCAAATTCAGGTCTTATTAGATATTATTACAAGTGCAGAGATTGGAGGGGTTTTTTTTCATACACCATGACATAAGTAACTTAAAGTTAGGGAAAAAAAGAGATTCACATAAGTGTGTACGTTGAGGCACTGCTTATGAAGGTGAGAATTGAGAACTAAGGTCGGTATTAAGTGTCATATGCCTATTGTATAACCATGCAGACACTGTTCATGCGGTGGCATAAGATGATATACTTCCAAATGATACTTGATTATCGCATACATTAGTAAACCTCCTTTTCCCCTTCTATGCATCTAAGCTTCGTTTAGTTTGCTTAGATTGGAAAGCAGGCATGTCTTGAACGCTTAAAAAATGACTGTTAATGAACCAAGTCAAATCTAACATTCTATGTCATATGGAAGGCCTGTAACCCTGCCATTTTACTGATACATAAACCTTAAATGTGCTATACCATACATCTCCATATTGATTGAAGCTATACAGGGACTAGCATGAATTAGAATGATATGAAACCAACAAACAATACCAGATACAAGGGTAAAACCACTTAAAAGCATGTACTTAGTAGATATACTAAAATATGGTTTAAGATATTGATGTATTTGCAAGAATGATACACCCAATAGTGAACAATATAAAGAAAAATGAACACAAAATGCATTTCTGCCACTATCTAGCATAGTGTATTTCAGTGTTATGTTCTGACAAAGGCCAACATTGTGCAATATCCATCAATATTTTTACAATACTATGTGCACTTGCTTTATTATTTTGACTCTTCATTGACACAATATATACAGCAACCCAGAAGGACCAAGTCCAAGCAAAACTCATATATCTGAATAGCAATGATATTGATGTATCCACGTGCATTAATTTGGCACCTTTTGAACTGACATTAATAGCTCTTTGTGCTCTGTTTTTTGCACCATGCACTAATACTTGTCACAATATACACTAGTTTTGGCATTGTGATATTAACTCGATTTGTCTGGCACTATGATTGCTAAACCATTTGAGCTGTGTAGAGCTTTAGGCTACTGGATGGTGCATATTAAAGCTGTATCCACATGCAGTGCTAGAGCTAGTGCACATAAATTGAGTAGAGATGTACATGTGTCAAAATAGGTGCAGGGCCTTATCCAGTACTTCATAAAAAAAAATACAAGATTTATGCTGCGATATTCTAAAAGAGGGATGTATCTGCAATTTCATTAAAAAAGCCAGGATGACTAGGGCAAAAAACTTTACTTAATCTTTGTTCACCCACGAGCTTAAGCTCATATCCTGGATTTAAAATCAATTCTTGCTAAAATAAATTCCATATTGTAGTATAATAATGTTCCTTTTCCTTATTTTTGTATCCGATACCCCTGATATATTATCCTGGCTTGGCCCTGGATGTCTCTATGCCTCATTTGACATTTTGGTACATGTAGGTTGTAGCTTTTGTAAACTAAAATATATAGAATTGGGCAATTAAAGCTAGTTCTAGTCTCCAATAATGTGTTTATGAGTTTTTCTATACTACTAATGGTATTTTGGATGTTAATCTTAACCCAAATGTCCTGTTTGTCATATCCATGATTTATAGGGTCATATAGAGTTAAATATGGTGGATGCTTGTAAATAACCTAACATATAGCAACGCCTCAAACCTTTTCTAGACGGTAAACATGTTGTTTGTGTCATGTTCGCAAGTGCATATCAATTGAAAAAAAATTAACGTCTTCCCATCTGGAACAAATTCCATTACCACCTTGTGTCCTATCTTTTTAAAGTACTATGTGAATGTATATTTCTATTAATATTATGTGCATGCATACTTATATTTCATGAACAAAACATCATATACAATTGCTTTTGCTTGTTTTAGCCAAGGGATAAATGTTTTCTACATATCGGCAACAACAAAGACTTCTGATTATACCTCCATTCATCAATCTTCTAAATCAAGTGAACCAACAGATCTTGAAAACTTGTACTCAACTTTTTAATGAATTACTTGCTTACTGATTAGCATTCAGTCTATGGGTTATTGGTGAGAAGACCCTCATTATGGGTTCTTGTCATATTGCTCATGACTGCAAGATGGGTAACAACAATATTTTTTCCTAATAATACTCTGTTAGCTGGCTGTGTTGTGGTGGAAGTGAATAATTCCTTTATCTTCATTGTAAAGGTTGCCCAATTTTGTTAGCTTTCTTTAATAACACTAGCTGATTGAAATCAATAAGGATGCTTTCACCATAGGACTACGCTCGTATTGGAGGGGCTATTGTTGTTCATCAATTTTGTCACAGTGGATCATATTCTTTGACTGGTGGGGGTTCTGCAGTATGTTAACCTTCTGGCTATTTACCTAAAGACTGGATTGTGATTTGAAACAAACCTTCATGTATTATCCTTGTATCTGTCAGTGCTTAACTTGTGATGTGCCCTGCTTTGTCAACACTTGGCATGGGTGAGCATGAACAGTACACAGGTCTATCATTTAAACTCTGAATATATGCTAGAAAAAATTGCTTAATTTCTAATATAGACCACTCAGTTTGGCTCGTAATGATGATAGATGGAACAATAAAATAATTCTAATACAGGCTAGTGGAATGAATCCTCTTGGATATGTATTGTTGCTATTGGTAAACATAACTATAGCCACACACATGATGCCATTATGCTCGGAAACATGCATATTAAACCACAGTATTGAGGATTTGCATCCAACAGAACCTGACTATATTTTGACATTTACCGCTATATTTCTTTGCATTGCATAATGCACCATCAGTAAAGTAGATGGTTGAGGTATACCTTTAATGCTAGGTTGATATGTACGTCTAAGATATGAGGTGTATATCATGCTAGCAAGGTCTTCATTGGATCATCATATGATGCTTAATGTGCCTTTGTGCTTTAACTTTAGTTTGAACATCAATTGTCAACATACTCTGAAATTATTCATAAGGTGGTAATTACTTGCACATTAAAGTTTTTGTGCTATTTATTAATTCAAGTTTGTGCAGACAGATTGCACAAGATGTTCCAACATACCTGATGACTTCTGGTGATAGAGCAGAGCTTCTGGTTTGAATCTAGAGTGGCTTCAACGCCATTGATTTTCAAGCATGGAGGTCAGTAATATGTAGAGCTTATTGATCTCAATTATTTTCAGGACTTATTTTGATTTATATTATTAGAAAAAGAGTCATTAACTTATTTCAGTTTACATTAGTTTAAAAAATAGGGGTCATTTCTTGGTATAATCGTAAAAGGCTTGAGCTGACAAGCACAATAGTGCTGGTTCAAGTCCTAGGGTAGCTACTTTGTGCAAAAGAAATGACAAAGATTAGGTCTGTTCCAAGTTTGACCCTCCCACAACCCTGGATCGGCAGGATCATAATTGAGTAATGTCATTTATTAGTTAAAAAATTATGAACTTTACAAATCCAGTTGCTTATGTGCTTTAGTCCAGACAGGCTATAGCCAACTTTCTATCTTAACCCAAGCTCTTGAACACCTTGAGCTTTCTGTAGCTTAACTGCAATTCTATGCAGAACTTCTACCCAGAGGATAAGCCTATATGAAGTCCTATCTGATTCATAATTGCTTGGGACTAGTTGCATGTGTTTGTGTGTAAGAGTGAGAGAGAGAGAGAGAGAGAGAGAGAGAGAGAGAGATGTGCATGCATGCATGCACGCACTCACAGAGAGAGAGAGAGGCTAGAAAAGGCTGTCATCTGCTAAGGGAAACAATATTCTACAATTTTACTGGTTTGCTGTTCTATTATATTTTTAGCCTAGTGAAAAATAGAGGAAACAAATGTCTTCATGAAGAAGTATGTATCATAATAAACTTTGGCAAATGCTTTGGTGCCTGTTAGCGTGCAAGAAAAGTTCCTTGGCCTGACCTGATGCTGGCTTGGCGACAGTGTTCAACCACCGTATGCAAATTGCACCAATCCATTGAAGCTACACCAATGCCCTTCTACCATGTGTCAGGAAACCCTTATGATGTGCACGAAATGGGTGCCCTCTAGCAAATTTTTATATTTCTTCTGTCAAAGATCAAGGCCTGGTCAGGACCCATGTGAGAAAGAATCAAGGTGCATCCATGATGGTTGATGGACATGGGAATTTTTTAGGGCATTTGGTTCGTAGACATCAGGGTAGCAGTAAGTAATGGCATGATTTTCTATATGAGTTTGGGTCTAAAGTGCTCAACATGGTTTTTTCTTCATTTCAAAATAGTCCATCTATAGGGCAATTTGATTATGTATCTCTCTATAATATACCTACTAAGCAATTACACACACGTACAAACATCCCGCTAGGTGTTTTCGAGTACTACATTTTCTGGCCATTTCTTGAAAAATACTTGAATTAGGGAAAGCTTTCATGCATCTTTCTTCAGTAGCTATCAGGTCATGTAGCATATATATACATGCATACATATCCTGTTATTTGGTGTTACAGTACAACCTCTAGCATAGTCTCTCAAAAATTTTACATACAAATGCCATTTTGAAAAAAGTCATGAGAACATTTGCTATGATTAGGCAGCCAGAAATGTTGCAGACTTGGAAACTTAGGTAACATTTTCTCTCAAGCCTTCAAACACAGTAATCTTCTGCCGACTTACTAACTTCTAGTTCCCACCTTAATTTACATATTAGTATGACTGGATTTTTATGTCTGCTGGAGTGTAGTTCATGAACAATTGATTATCAAGTTTGCTTTAATTAATCAGAAAGTGAACTTTATCAAGTTATGGATATCATTGGGCTGGGATAATCTGTTAAATCACCTATTAGAAATTGACAGTTATAATGAATTCATATAGTAAGCCACATTTTCATATCCCTTTTTTTTTATTTAAAAAATAAAAAAAAAAAACTTGATGTCGTCCTATTAGAGCAGTGATGTTAGATAGTACTGGATCTCATTTAATGGCCAGATTATCTGTTAGTTTGATTGAAGTATCACTAGTCATTCTTGTTTGCAAAGAATAAATTGTTATTTCTGATTGAACCCATCTTCTCCAAATTTATCTTATTTTAAATTGCTGATTCTTTGGCAAATTAAAGGTTAGAGGCACGAGAAGAGCTTGCCAAAAGATATTCATGTCCAGTGGTATGAATCCAGGAGGCCTGGAGGACTGACTTGTTGAAGCAGTAAGGGCACTCTTGTTACCATTCTATTTAATCTTCAGTATTACTTACAATGAAAATGATCTAACTTGACAGGAAAAAAGGAAAGAATTAGCTGAATTTCCTGCCGTGTCTTCTATGGTGCAAAATATCCGCAATTCATTTAAGTTGCCATGGAATATGCAAGCTCAGAAATTGGAGTCGTTCTTGATTTTGTTTCTCCCATGTCCTTTTTGAAACTTTTGTAGTATCAGATGAAAGACAGCTTTGACTTTAATATCGACCTATGGAGTACAGTTGAAACCTTGCACTAAAAATATTCAAATCGCAACATAAAAATTTTAGCGTAGTCTTCTGTGTGCATGCAATTCTGTCAATCCTGCATATTACATTGTTTTAAATCCTAATTCTGGCAACTGTTTCGACATATATTTTGTTGCATTTCTGGTTGAAGCTTTAGCTTTTTCCTTAAATGTCATAAAATAAATTCATTTTACTTGATTATAAGAAGTCATGATTATGAGATTGCATCATGTGTAAAGTGTTGATAATGTAGTGAATTATGTCTGAATGTATGTTCTTGTAATATTACCATCATTCTTGGCCAGTCATCACTTCATTTTCCTTGAGTCAGTGTCCATTCTTCTGCTTACGTGTCTCTCCTGTGTCCATTCACGCTATATGCTTGCTGAGTTCTGTGTCAAATGACTTGTTTGAATTGGTAGTAGATGTTGTAGCTATCATGCCCATCTAGTTTAGTCTCTGTTCCAGTTATTCTCTTTTCGAGGATACGAATATTTATTTTATCAATATCATGTGCTTCTTTGGTCAGGTTGTGGTTGTTTAAACAATATAACAATGATGAATTCAAGTCTTGCTATCACCTTTTCTTCCTTCGGGTTTGTTGTAGTAAAGCATTGAGTAGAAGCCTTATTCTCATGTATGTAATAATTCAAAATTCAAAATATAAAATGTGTTTTGTGGTACTCTAATTCATTATAAAAAGAACCTTCTCCCTTCATTATAAATTCAAGGGTTAAGAATAGTCGCTGAACTACCATCAGTGTACTCTAATTCATTATATTCCTTTGATGGTGGCTTATATTTAGTTTGAACCCTCTCTCTCTCTCTCTCTCTCTTGATGGGTAATCTCTTTCTTTTGTCAATTTTGTGCTCAAATTGTCAACTCCCAAATATATGATCTCTCTTAATATGGAACTATATGTGACCATTAAAGAGCTTGACTTTATCTTCCGCTCATTGCTAAAATGAAATCAATGAATACAGCATTGCATCGTATGAGTTGTGTAGTTGACATGCCTAAACGCTGCTTTTTATTTGAACCATTGCTGGTGTGTACAAAAAAAAAAAAAAAAAAAAAAATTGTGGTGCTGCGACAATAGGCTTGGCGATCTACCCTCTCATTTCTTTCTGTAACATCAGGTAGGTGGATGTTAGGCCAGCATGTGTTGATATATTGAGATCTTGCATCAGTGCAAGGTGCTAATTGTCATTATATTTAGGTAGGTGGCCGCAATTTGATGTGGATGCTTGTTTCATCGCGTGGTTGGACTGCATCTTTTAGTCGTATCATGCTGTCTTACGTTAAAGCCACTAAAGAAGGGTGAGTTGTTGCCCAACACCCCAGCAACCTTTGAAAGGCCTAAAAGCAAATATGGTTTTCCAACATGTGGACTTGGGTGCACAATTTTGGAAGGAGGGCTGCTTGACCTAGATAACAGCATGTTAGTGGTAACAGGTGGCCATCGGCGATATTTGTATTCAAATAAAGACTGTTGTATCCTTTTCTGGGAGAACTTGCTTGTACTTTTAGGAGGGGATGGAGAGAATTTAGAAATGGAAATATTTGAGGACAAGAAAAGATGACCATGATTTCTCGTCAAATTAGAAATATTTAATTAATTTTAAAATGTTTGAAATCTCATAGTACAACTAGACGTTTTACATCATGAAATTATGATTAGTAATATCAACAATCATATCCCAAAGTTCTCCTCCAAAAGAATGCATGAATTACAAATTCAAGATTGTTGCTAATTTTTATCAATCAATTAAGGGTGGGTTTTATTCGTGACCGGAATGGAAATGGGTTGGGATGGCTATAGTCCCTAATGTATTCGGTTCGTAATTGAAAATGGAATTTGAATACGTACGCTTAAGAGTTTGGAAAATATGAGTGGGTGGTTCATACTTCGAATGAAATCCCTGGACCTATGGGATTTGAAGCTTGTGAAGTGATACAAACTGTGAACTCGCATCCTTCCATCAAATGCATGTTCCTGGTTTAATAGTTGCAGAAAGGTTCCACTCTTGGTTGTTTCTCTTAGTACTCCAACCTCACTAAGTCCACATGATGGTAGCCCATTCATGCTTTTAGTTCCTCGTTTTTCACCAAAGAAGCACTGCCGAAGCATGAATGAATTTTTTGTCTTAAACGTGACATGATTTACATGAGAGAACGCTTATTATTGAAGGGCAACACTATCCATTTTCTTCTTGTATGAGCAAATTGGCTGAACTTGTATCAAAACATCAGTCTGGAGTCAACATTATAATTTTTCCACCACCATCTCCTAATTTATGACTTGCTTTTGTAGTTTTACGCGATGGCTGAGTGACATTAGGATAAACCTCTGTGTAGCAACAACTAAATAATATCCAACCATCCATATACTCCTTGCAATTGCTGCCTCGAACTGTATATTTATTTTCCGCTCTTGAATACTTGCAGTCATACTCTGCGTATTTCCACTTGGCCCATAAATGTTTCCTCCATGTTTATCTGATAATGAAGGAAGAAGAATCCAATGCTTCCGTACAGCGACTTGACTTGTATCCATTTAATAATAAGGGACGGTTGGTGATGTATCTTATAGTGTATGCTATACGCAGCATGTGTTTGGTTTTGTCTTTACCACCCAGAATGGGAAGCCCACGAGATTTGAGTGGTTGAGGTGTTGGAGAGTTGAATGTGACCCATGTGGTGATGCTCCCCATCAACACCGATCAGGTGATTATCATAAACAAATTGACTTAATTTGCTCCTTAAGCAAAACTTGTCTAAAAAATATATAGGGGTTGGTTAGAGGAGATGTCCTTGTCATGCAGCAAATGAAACGATTAGTCCATAACCATATAGATTAACTTAATTATACCGATGCAAAGGGAATTAATTAACTATGCACTGCATGATGTGATCGCTCGACTGCTTTGTTAGGTTAATGTTTAAAGTTGGTATGAACATAATTATTCAATTAAATTGCTTTCAATGAGCAGCATCGCAACATTTTGTGACTTGTCGCGATGTGATTACTTAATGACAAAAAAAGTATTATAGGTCCATCTTACGGGTTAAATAGTGCCTTGTCTGGTGCATTGTGTTAATCGTGCTTGTGATTAAAAGAATGAGTTGCCATAAATTATCTGAATTGGACTGGACTGGATTCTCGATAAAATTATTGCGTCAAGATTCCAAAGTATGATGATGCTTTCACCCCTTGGAGGAGAGAGAGGCAGGTGCTGCAATACGAATCCAGAGGATCTAGTGGCTTAAAAGCTGAAGCCCCGCGACTGCAAGAGATTGTCAACTTATCAGAATCCGAAGAAATTGGTGGATGTTGTTTAGTTCAAGGACCAACCAGTGGTGCAGAAATGCATGGCGGGCATTCTCAATTTGGAATCTGCAACACTGGATATGCTCAACAGATCTTAAACCACATACCTATATATTTTGCCAATTTCTATATTTCGATCAAATTATCCGTCATCCATTTTATGACCAATTGATGTACGATAGTTTCAGTCCTTTTTGCTTAGCATAAAATGTAAAATATGGGGCAGCTTGTCAACCATTCATTATGGAAATGAAGTTGTCGCATCGATAGTTTCAGTCATTTTAGTCACTGTTGGTCGTGATGAGACATATAGGTTCTCGGTCGGTCTTAGATGGCCCATGATGCACTATGACATAAATATTATTACTTCATGACTAAGCATTCTTGAAAAATTATTTAATGGCTAAAGATCTTAGATTGCTTGAGTTGTTCACAATGCAATGCAGTAGTACTACATTTATGTGTAGAAAATTTTGTTTACCCGATGATTAGGAAGGAGGGCGTCGCTGATTTTACATTGGTTGTGAGTCAGGAAGATTCTAGAAGGGACTATACTTCTTATATGAGATGTCTTTTGGATTAGAATTCAGAGGAATAAAATCGTGAGAGTGATGGATTAGAGTAAATAATACTTTACATGCCGAGCCATGAGTTCTTGATGACCAAACTTGCCACCATGATACATCTCTTGTGCATTTATCGGCTCCCTTTTGATTGAGGGGCTATGGTGATAACAAGGAAGGAGACACCATTAGTCTCATGTTAATTGTGAGCTAAGAAAAACCCAGATTTATATGGGAAGAGATCAAACTTATCGTGTGAGGCATCGCCGGCCCTTTTTCTAGGATGTGTACTCCGATGCAGAGTGTAGGCACGTGCCGGAGGCAAAGCATATCTTGGTCACAAACCATTTGCCATCCAAAATGCTCTGGGAATGGATACGACCATTCATACGTTTGTATTAAAAATTATGCTGAAAGTTACCTCATAAGGACGACGGATGTCTTCTTCTTCTTCTTCTTCGATGTTGGACTGTACTGTTTTGGAGCCTTTGCAGCCTACCAAAACCTTCTCCCACTTTTCATCTACCATGGATCTGAAATGATGCGTCCTACTTGCCACCAAAGTTAAAAGTAAGCCATGAGGTGGCATATGACCTATGAAAGAAGCAGAGCCATCAGATGAAGTTAATCATCAAGATCAGGTGATAAGACAATGGGAGTTAAGATGGTAGTATCCACAAGGGGCTCCATATCTGATCACCTTGTATTGGATTCCCTAATCTACCATATGATGGGATGTGGCCTTTTAATTGTTCTGTCCTTTGATTTCAAGTCTAAACAGTACGTTTTATCTAGATAAGCAGTTTGGTGGCCATTTTATCTTCCCAAGTTGGTCACCATCAAGGGTCGATTTGCACTTAGCAATTTGTGTTATTGTATTGTCTATTAGAGTGGAAAGTAAAGGAGCATTTGAGTTGGTATCTAAAGAAGATAACACATTAAAGAGTAGTGATTCAGCCGCATTAAAAGGCAACAACACGAAAATAAAATCCCGGCTCAAGGCATTATTATAACGAAGCACTTCATAAAGCTAGCGAACAAAACCAAGCATACAATGAGAATATGGAAGTGGGAGAACTTTGTAATACTAATAGCTATATACACGTTTGTACTCCCGACTAGGGCGTACATGGGATCAAGAAAAGCCATGGGCGGATGTATCGTATTCTCTTGGCCATTCTATACAGGATTTCTCTATCAGATACTCTTGCTGCCTTTAAGATGCATTGATAATTACGAAGGAATCCAAAAGTGATCGATGTATTTAGCAAAATGGGTAAAGAAGTGCCTCACTAGCATCCAAAATTCAAATCCCTCTTTTCATACCATATTAATGCTTGTTTGATCTTGTCTTCTTCCAACCATCCGCAATTCTCTCTCTCTCTCCAAACGAGTGCAAGCATCTAATATCAAGGATTCCAATGTTATATCTATAGAAAGATTCTTTCCTCAGCAGAAGGGACGGCTAATTTAATTATGCTCACTTGACAAGAGCTCAGATGGAATTGACTACCGATTGTTGGACTCAACCATGCCACCAACTAAGAGATTCCTAGATTTAGAAGGAAGAGGTATGAAAAAAATGATTAAAAAGTAACAGTATACATGAGCTTAAGGTACTTGCTCCCATAGGTGCATGTCTAAGTCTACATATGTATACCAACATGCATTAAAAAAAAATCAGTCACACGAATGTAAGAGGTGTCGGATGTGTCATCTATGGTGACACAACCCATGAAGTGTATGTACAAATAAAACCTGTCCACCCGTTCCTCCTTTGTTCTTTGGCTGGTCTTATTAATCCACATCCTACCTATGACCAAACAATATTATTAAAGACTCTCTTCAAGTGTTTGTGCGTCTCTGGATTTGCAGAGCTCAAGGATGGGAAGGAGGTGCTCTCATTGTGGGAACAATGGGCACAACTCAAGGACCTGCAGCAGCCCAAGAGGTGTGGTCGGTAGTGGTGGACTGAGGCTATTTGGGGTGCAGCTTCATGTAGCTTCCCCTTTGAAGAAGAGCTTCAGCATGGAATGCTTGGCCTCCTCATCTTATCTTGCTTCTTCATCCCCTTGCTCTTCGACATCATCTTCTTCTTCCCTTGTTTCTATTGCTGAAACCACTGAGAAGTTTTCTAACGGTTATCTTTCTGATGGTCTCCTTGGCAGAACACCAGAGAGGAAAAAGGGTGAGAGACTCTTCCTTCTTTCCTTCTTTCCTTTGCCTGAGGATTTTTTTCCCCTTCATTTATTTTTCCCGGGGAACTAAGGATCTAATAAAGATTCAGCAGTACCATGATTTATGGGGAAGAGAATCTTATTTTAGCTATATGTTTGAATTGTGTGCGTGTCTTTTCATCTAAGCTATATCTATATGTATGGCGCCCATAATTTATATTTCTGATTGCCCTTATTTTGTTATCTTTTTTGATTCTCCAAAGGCAGAATTGAGGTTATTTTTTTCTCCAGGTCCTTTCTTCTTCTGCTTTGCTTGGGGTCTCTCTGTCATCCTTATGTAGCTGGCATTTTGTTCTAGAAACATGTCTCGTACCTTTCCTAGATTTAAGAAATAGCTAGCATCATACTTGTGCGACTGATATATAATTTTTTGTTCTTCAGAATTGTTTGCAGAAATTCTAATCTTAGTTGTGTTTCATTTTTATTACTTAAATATCTTCATATGGACGAACTAGTGTGCGTACAGATCAAAATATTGTCTTTTTTTTTTTTGGTTGCTTTTCACAACATTCTTATTAATTCTTTTAACTCCGTACTTCTCCGTTCAGATCTAACTGCTGATTTTCTTATGATATCCTATCATATTTACAATTTGGAAGATTTAATTGGTCATATGGTCCTCAGGAGTTCCATGGACCGAGGAAGAGCATAAGTCATTTCTAACTGGTCTTGAGAAACTTGGAAAGGGGGATTGGCGAGGCATCTCCCGAAACTTTGTGACCACAAGGACCCCCACTCAAGTGGCTAGTCATGCTCAGAAATATTTTCTACGGCAGAACAGCCTTAACAAGAAGAAGCGCCGATCTAGCCTCTTCGATGTGGTAAGTATCATCTCTTCCCCACTCACTACCTTTGTCAGAAAGGCGGTCAAATTTCGTTCTCATCAATTCGTTTTCAGGTTGCAAGTTGTGATGGGGCGGATCAAGTCACCGATTCTTCCAAGTTTAAAGAGCCCTGCAGCTCAAGTGAATTGCATGTTCCTACTTTGTCTATTAAGACGAGAGATTATGGAGCCTCTGAGATCACTGCAGTTGATCTGAACTCTTCAGAACAAGAAGCCCAGTTGCCTTCTTCCCTTGCTCCGATGCCTAAGTCATCTTTTTCTCCATTATCACGGTCATCTTTAGCGAAAAAACCTCATGTTCACCTCTCACCACTGAATTTAGAGCTCAGCATTTCCTCAGCAAGGCCCTTGGATTAAAATAACTCATCTCCATTGGGACGATTGGAGTTGCTTAAGTGGCTTGAAGACACTGGAACGGATCATCATTTGGAGTTCAACAAGTTTGCTAAAGGCTCATATGGTAGAAGAAAGGTCACATGAGGAAAATTCTATGTTTCGTATCGTAATACTAATGTTGTTCTATATACGTGTATGATCGTATGTTAGACATTCGAGGCTTTCGCTACATATTTGAGTTAGATTTTTGTAATGCTTCGATTAATTATGATGGGAAGCTCTGCATATCACGAAGTTGTCACCTCATATTGTTGAGACAAACAAAGGTGGAAAATGAGAAGCAATCTATCATCCTTGACATCCATCTCACCCCGCAACCCCCTACCCCCGGGTTATACTTGACTTCTTCACCCTTGTCCCCACCACTCCTCATATTGGATCAATTAGGTGGATCTGCATACCAAATTAACTTCATGATTTCTGCTGCATCAAGGTGCCAATTTAGGACGAATTGCTTTCGTGATTCTGCTTTCTTTTTTGCATTCAAATGCAATACTTGCTTCAAGTTGTTTCCTTTTTCTCTCCTCCCTCCTCTAGCATCTTGAAGCAATGGAGTCTCATGGGTCCCAAACAAACGATTCGGAGAGTAGCTTATGCAGCTAACAAACCTGTAATTTCCCTCATGCTAATCCTTTGCATCACTTCCATTTTTCTCAACTTAATAGAAGTTATTTGCAGACATGATTATTTCTTCAAACAAAAGCGGCTTTGATCCTCGTTGAACGGTCTAATTTGCATGAGTATTTTAACTTACTACAAGACCTGTTTCCTCTAGCCTATCATGACAATTAGGTACCTTTTCTCTCATGTGGGATCCCTCTCCTTGATGGCATGGCACAATCAAAAATCTTATCCAGATCAGCATGGGAGAGTGCCATCAGAACAACCAATCCCTTCTTTTCCATTTTTTATTCTTCCCCTCTGGTTCTCAAAAATAGTCCTTGAGGCAATTTCCATACTAATTATTTAGCATCCATCTCTCAAACCCCTCTCTCTCTCTCTCTCTCTCTGGAAGAAAAGCGGGCAAAGACTTATGTTGTGTCAACACCATTCTTTCTTCCACTTCTTCCAAACCCTTCTCATGGTGCTTGCTATATCTCCAAAAATTTTGTACTTTCCATGCTGAGGATTGTATAAAGAATATAAGGCAAATCTTATCTGTATCGACGAAGAATAATCTTGGTGATGATGCAATGATGCGATCTTGAAAGATATATGCAATCGGATTCTCTTAACATATTTTAGATCAAGCGGCGCAAAGTCGCTAACAAGAATCCA
Organism: Cocos nucifera; assembly: GCA_006176705.1. NCBI lineage: Eukaryota > Viridiplantae > Streptophyta > Magnoliopsida > Arecales > Arecaceae > Cocos > Cocos nucifera. Next base: position 405,947 of record QRFJ01000077.1, read on the forward strand.
AAGTCAAATTTGAGGAGAAGGAAAGATAAGGAATAAACTCATAAAAATGAGATTGATGGAAATAGTGGAGTTTTTGTCAAGGTATTTTAGGAGGGGCATAGAAACTTTGGTGATGGAGGAAACGTGGAATGCATGGAGTAAAAAGAGACAGGCTGGCCATCACATCTCATCCATCTAATAGTTTTGGCTGCTACCACGCGTATGGAGGATAAGGGAGAGAGAGCCCGCCACAAGTAATTTCGAGGAGGAGAATAATGTCTGCTCCAATATTCGCTTATTGTTGCTTGCTTGGAGGCCTTGAGACCAGTCTTTATTGATTGGTCATTTATGGACACGCCTGTCTGGTTTTTATTTTCTTGTTCACTTCTGTCCTCGTTTCTTTTCTGCCAAAGTAGACATTTCAAATCCACGATAATCCTGACAAGCTCGCATGTAAGCTAGAAACTTCTACACAACGTTATCGGAATTCTTTCTTTAATCATAATTTTTCGCTCGCATAGATGATAGATCCATATGCACCACTCTTGTTGTTTTTTTAAATTTTATTTTTTGTAAGCTTAAGATCATCACCAAACAAGCAAATCACATTGTATTAAATTCTAATACAGTGTGAATCAAGTGATATTTAAAGCTCACGTACTGCAAAATATATTGTTCATTTAACGCTATTGCATCCGTATTATATCAGCTACATATCCACAGTAAGTTGGTGATTGTTTCTTTATAAGTTTGTCGGGGCAAAGATTGCAAATTAAATCGGAGGTATTAAATAAGAGGTTAAATGACTATGTTATAAATTCCAAGTATGGTGTTCCAAATGATGAAAGGCCGATCTCTGTGCATGAGACATCAGGGTCGGGCATTTTTGCAGGATGGTGACAGGTGAACAACCATGTCCTGCTACATGACAAAGTACCTATCAAATGAGGTGCCAAAAAGCACATGATGTTGTAATGGTCGATGCCACTTGATGGATTCTATACCCACATATTATTTTCCTATGGATTTAGATCAAAGTAAGCAACATCGAACATTACAGCTCATCAATATCCTTGTTCTCCTTTTGGACCATACCCTTTGTTTTTTTTTCTTTTTTTCTTTTTTTTGGAATCCATAAAGAACCGAAAAATGTGTGGATCGAAGTAGACTGCGGTGCTATGCCTGATGGAAGCGTTTGGAAGCTTCGCTTCTTTTCATGCGTCGGAATCCCGCAACAATGCCGGTGAGGGACATTTGAGGATTTATTTTCATATCCAGCAGCGCTGTTCGATAATGAAATATGCTCCCGTTCTACTCTCCAAGTTTGGTTGATGAAATGCAACTTGAACGTATACTACTTATTTAAAGGTCACACATTCATGCGTACAGTCCAAGCCTGGAGAGAGCCTCTACTGCAGAACCGGAGGTCAGTTTTAACGCATAAAGAGTAGAAGCAGCACTCCCTAACCGTGGTGGGAGAAGGTAGGAAGCAGCATTTACCGCCAACATTGGCGTGCCACCTAGTCCCAAGCGTTGAAACCCAGATAGGCTTTTGACTTTGAGACAATAGCCCATCGTGGGGCATCCAGCCGCTACAGCATATTTACGGAAGAACTTGGGGCATTGCAGCCACCACCATATCCTTGATTTCGGATTACCCATCCCCCTCCCCTAGTTCACCGACATCCACCAACAACAACGATTGCCCAAAGAAGAGGCAAACTAAGGGGGGAGAATGCAATGACACGTAGGAGCAAGGGAAAGAGTAATCCACCCCGCCGAGAATTATACCAACCCACTCATGCCACATGGCAAGAAGTATTTTTCCTTTTCAAGTACCACGGTTGGAGTGCATAGCATCGCTCATGCAGCAAGCTAAATTCCGGTAAGAGAAAATGAGGTCAACAAAATGCTTGGGATCAGTTTGAAATGAATAATATCAATTGCCATATTCTACAAATTTTTTTAAAGTCGGGTGCCGGCTCTAACTATGAGCAATCCTAAAAAAGAATAAAAGGTATGATACAAAGTAAAAAAAACTACTTTTACACAATCTGGCATGAGGGTGGTGGCAAAATGAGGAAGACAAAGGTTCAATGCCTGGCAATCTTCCTGTCATTCACATTCTTTTTCTTTGGGAAGTGCAACAGCCATTTTGGATTGAGATGTGAAAGGAAGACAAAAAATGAGCCACTTTTCTTCCACAAGAACATGTCATCAATCAAATCTCTCACTTTGCTTGCGTGGATACTTGTCATCCAAAAGTATTAAGAAGCCCATCAGGTAAACCTGGTATTCCAGATTTCTTTCACTGGCTTTTTTAACACATTTCATGAATCATGCGAGCCTTGCACCAGCAATGTAATGCGCTTGCCACTGTCTGCACGAATGCTTTCACCTTTAAATCCCATCTGGATATAAAAATCATGCAATAAAACATCTTTATCTCCCATTCTATATTCAATATGAAAAAGAAATTATTTACCTCTCACATCTAAAATAAGTGTGACAAATAAATAGTTCTAAATATGAAGAATTACCTCAGCCTGACTGCTATCAGGTGAGAACCATCGTAGCAGAACTCCAAGATGAATGACTGCTGGAATAAGCTTGAAGAGCAATGGAGTTGTAACCTGCATAATTACCTCATCTATGACTAAAGCAACAATTATGACAAGAAAAGAAAAAGAGAAAGATCTCCAAGAATTAATGCTTCTTCAAAAAATGTAGTAGATAGATGGGCAGTCCAGCGGAGGTTAGATGTAAACAGCCTGTACAGAGGACTATATAGCGTGCAATCGTTAGCAGTCTAGCTCCTTGGAAGTTTTGACATGTTAAAGCCTCTAATAGCAATATAATACAAAATAGACAATACGAGATATGAGAATATACCAGACTTAAAGCTGTTGTTCCCAGAAGTAGCAAATACAATTTACTCTGTAAAAAGCAATCAAACCATTAGTTAAATGGCTTTTGTTGTACAAGATGCCAAAAGATGAGCTTAAGACCATTTCATTTAAAATATATATTAACATATATGATGTCACGCAGCCACATGCTCTATAGGCTAGGGATGGGTCCGAGTCAACAGGAATATGACCTATTTTCTCGTGGGCATCCTGGCAACAAGGAGAGCATGAAGATGGAGGATGGAAAGGGTGCGGTGGTCATGCCCGTGCAACAGGCTAAATGGTGTGCCCTTAAACACTGCATCTGCAATCAGGTTTTGAAAAATTTTGTGGGCCTTCTACATGCAAAACAATGTTCCAAGTCCACCAGCCACACAAGGCCTTTTCCAGGGATTAGCATGTATCTGAATTTTATCATATTACCCTTCACCATCAAATTACTTCAGCATATGATCAGAACTGATTGCATTACATGTCACATTGTTTATGCACGCCAAAGGTATAGATGCTCTAATATGGATGCATCATTCTCCTATAAAACGACAATACATCAGAAACAACCTCAATCAGGTGAAGATTTGAAGCACGACTCAGAAGAACAAAAGCAAATTCTCCAATCTGCGCCAGAGACATGCCAACCTACATGCATAATAAAGTTAGAGTTCACTTGTACTATTATGAAATATCTTAAAGATATAAGTAATAGCAAAATGAAAGTCCATTATTACAAGCAGCGATGTCTTGTTCGTGTAGCCAAATCCCTTAACAACTGCGGCAACTACTATGGTTTTTATGATGATCACCAAAATCACAGCTGCTAGCAAAATATCCACATGATTCCAGAGGAAATGGACATGAATTAGCATCCCGATGCTAGCAAGAAAAAGAGCAGCAAAGAAGTTGCGAATGGGTTCAATCTGCAGAAAGAAGAATTCACAAATAAGAAAACATACTGTAAGTTGTTATATCTAACAAAGGCCAAGTTTCTCCAATTTTTGCTTCAATTCAATAATAAAAGCTAATAGCAGATTCATCAGAAGAACTGCACATAAATAATTTAACAGGAAATTACAGAACAAGCTTCCTCTAAGGAGGGAAAATCCAAATATACATCCTCAACAGCCACCTCTTATTCTTAACTTGCACTACATATTAAGAGAAAGACAACATTTTTTTTTTTATCTAGAGGGAAAGGGAGAGAAAAGCCACCCATTTGTTAAACCAAAATGAAACATTAATTACAGAGATAAGGAGGCAAAAAGAGAAAAACAGAAAAGGAAACACAAGTGATTCGAACAAAGAGAAGATATAAGAAAAGAAGAAAACCAAGACGAATCAAAGTGAAGAGAAGGTCCAAGACAACTTCTCTCAAGTAGAGAAAGAGAGAGAGTGTGTAGAGAGAGAGGTCTGTCCTTGCTGCTGAGGAGACCAGTACCTAAAGATAGAGAAATGCAGATCAAAGTATTGCGTGGATAAAAACCCTTGAGTTCCTTTCTTTTCAAATCATCCAACATAAAGCTAGAACAAACTGGTCCCACAATGGTCTTAAGTCTTAACTTTGGTTTAATTCTTCTTTGGCACCATAGTCCTAGAGATGACAAAGAGACACACTGAATAGGTAACAATTTCCTTCCATTGAAAATAATTAGACCTTGCCTGGTGTTCTTGGTATTTGCAGTGCTACTGACTGTCCCCCTAAACCATGGGTTGTTTAAGTTACACTTGGAACTGATATGGTTTCTCACTGCAAATTTCCCATGCGGATCTTACAATGTACAGCATGTAACTCACTAGATTTCAGTCATCATCATCCCTCAACAAGTTATTTACATCATACCAGCTTCAATTGTAAGAGTCTCATGCGGTTTCATGTTATCAATGCATTAAAAGCTAATGGAGACACCAGATATCAGCTCATCTAGTACTATTAGACCGTAATTCTAATTGATTCTTTATTTAGCACCAGGCTGCAGGCACTCATGTGGGATGGTAACGTAAAATACAGCTAGATTTCTCACCGCCAAGGTCAATGTAATACTACTTGTGCTACCAAGTATGGGGCCATTGATGAGCAAGTTTGTGCTGCTCTGGTTTGGCTGGTTATATTCCAGGGGAACTCAAGCCTGAGCTAAGCTCAGATATAAATGTTGAAGTGTGGCACTTTTCCTAACTGAATAAGGTTAAATGAACCTGGCATCCAGCTGAACTTGAGTTTCTTCTTATTTTTACAAATCCATAGCTACTCAAGCTGTGCAATTTAAAACTCTTAAGCCCCCATTGCAGCAAGTATGACCTGAATTGCCTTGTATCAAGTTCTATCAAGGTGTAGCATCCCATATTCATCTGCACCAATGCCGTACTGACTACCCTACCACATTTTTCTAAAAAATGAAAAATCCTTTTTGCTGCTCACAGCTACCAAGGTGCACTAACCCCACACCATCACGTACCTTTACACACCAGCCCATGACCAGTGTAGGTCTGTAGCAAAAGTTAAATCCTTATCAAGCCTTAGATGAGGATTGAGCCCAGTTTGTTCCCTACCTGAACAACCTCAAACCAGAATGCTGATGAGATCAACCAAAGTGACTCATGAACAGCTTGGTTCAGAAAAGTACATGATTCATGAAAATATAACCAAGATATGTATAAATTATGCTAAAGAGACTCAATAGTCAAATAGGTTGTTATAGGAAACAATTTTCATTACTTTGCATCGTTATTTCTATTTTTATGATCATGGCTTATTATTTGTGGCCTGCAAGAGAAATTTTGCTGGTTCCATGCTGCTTAAAGTCCAAGATTTTGGGGGATATGTGAACTCAAAACTTAAACACATGACAAACAAAAAACAGAAAAGCAACCTTGCCAAGGTGACACATTTTATCGTGCTGAGAAGAATCATTAACACTAAAAGGAATGAGTTGCTTTCACTAAGTTTAGAAGAAATAGTGAAAATGCAGCTAAAACAAACTTTTTGTGTCATGTATTTTACTTTTATTTGGTTTTTCATCTGCCTGATTTACCATTTTACTAATGCTCATGCACATCTATGAAACCAAGATGTTTCATCTCTAAACCCATGGACCTAATAGGCTACAGCAAGGTTTAGATCCTTGATTTTAGATATGCTGGCACAGAAATCCTTGTCTAGTGACCTATGATTGACCTTGTATACCATGACAGCAGGTGTCATTTCAGCATAAAATTACAGCACTGGTAGTGCACGCACGTAGTCCAAATGTCTACTTGGTACAACCAAATTCGAGTATTAGGATTTAAATCCTAATGGCAAGGCATGTTTCAACTTTCACGAACGACTCAGGCAGTTCAGGCTACTTTCCCATTCAAGAACGTGGAAGTAACTATTCCAGAGTCAATAGGTGTAATCATTGATATTTTCCAAATCTCAGAACATCATAAACCAAATGCTGGTATCTTATATATCTCGAACATTTGGAAACTTGTAGAGGAAGACTGTTGCTTTCTTTATGTTACTGGAAGTTCTTGACCATATTAGACAGGGTTATAATGAAAATCAAATAAACCATGCTCCAGCAATGTAAGCCAGACTCTCCAATGCACAAGGGTATCCAGTGATGGTTGATCTTTGACATCTCAAGGCATGATGAGACATGATACCAGTGTAATCTACATCAAAGACAGTATCTCCATGAAACCATGTGGTCTCAGTACTGTGACAAATTTTTCAATACTCATTAATCTGAGGAACTTCACTGTGTTATGCCTTTGGCAGCTTGAAGAATCATGTAGTTATAAAATTTGAAACCATGAGCTACGCTCAGGACAAAAAAGTGGCATAATGGATAAAATTTGTAAACTCATGCAGGCAGTCAGAATAGTTTAATTTATGTGACACAATTGAAAGATACTGAGTCCAGGCATGGAAGGGGGGAAGAGAGAGAGAGAGAGAGAGAGAGAGAGAGAGAGAGAGAGAGAGAGAGAGTGCAAGCACTGCAATACTATTAACTATCAGCATGGCAGAAAAACAATATTTTGTCAAGCAATCCTATCATCAATGCATTGAAAAGAAGGGTCTGGTAAATAAACAGTTCACATAAATTACAGGTGAGTTGGTATCATTTTCTGGGTTATCTGCAACATTCAAGCGCCAACTCATGGCATATAACCTTACCTGTTCAAGGGTATGATGCGAAAGATCGGTCGTTGATATCATCACTCCCGCTGCAAATGAACCCAATTCAAGACTTAATCCCAACTTGTCGCTACACTGAGAAGGTAATAGATTTTTAAATTAGACAACTGTTGAGATATGAGAATTACCAGATTGACAGACATGCTAGTTGAAAGAAATTAAGTTGTTCTGCCTACAAATTCTGAGAAAAATTAATTATTCCTTATTTCCTACATTTTGATTCTTGAAGGAAACACAAGAAACAGAAATATTATTAAGAGCTTGTTTGGCTCCTGCTGGATCCAGAAGGATGAGTGGAGCAAGAGCAATGCAAGGATGGAAGGTAAAGGAGTAGAGAGAGAGAGAGAGAGAGCGCACGCAGGGGGGGGGGGGTTGTTGTGGGCATGAATCTCCAAGAGAAGAAAAAAGACCTCTTGAGATCATTTTCCCCCTTCCTACAGGGATTGGGACCTGCAGCCTCCCTGTGCTCTCCCTCCCCCTCTCATGCTCTCTCACTTCCTTCCCCCTCTCCAGGCTATTCTGCCAGATCTGGCAGGATTTACCCAAAAAGGGCTGAAGAGGGAGTCTATGTCACAAACTAATTTGATTATTGCAATCTATAAAAAGTTGTGTTAACCTAACAATCTATGATTATTGTGTTTGTACATGCACTGAGCAATCATGCCTTAAAGAGAGTGTTAAATATGTGGAGCCGTGGCCGGCCATAACCATATGCCTGGCCATATGGAACAGTATATATATTGTGTTATTGCCTACTTAATGGAAGCTCAATGCATCATTACTAGAATTCAGCTCTTATTTCTCAAGTCTTGGAGTGTTAATTCTCCCATCCTCTACTCAAGGTCTCTTCACCATCTTTGAAGTTGGGTCTTGAGTGATAAAATTCTGAATAAAGGTTCATCTAGTCATGCTCTTCAAGTCAATATATCAGAAGACTTCCATCACCAGCTTTGAAAAGCAACCATATTTCATAGCATGGTGCCATATTATTTTCCAACTTCCAGTTGACACAATGACTTCAACTTATCTCAACAAGGGGGTTCCCTCCTCGCTCTAAAATCACCCACATAGTGTGGAGATCCACAAAACCTTCTGTGGCACAGGTGAATATTCAGGGCCTACTTGGTATTGCTTTTGTTTTCTGTTTTTGCTTTCAAAACCTGAGAAGAAAAATGGTATGGAGAACAGCATGTATGATGGAAACCTTTTGTTTTTCAAAATTCTCTCAAACCTTTAGATTATTCAGAAGCAGAGATTTATTGCTTTCAAGATAGAGTGAAAATGAGAACAAGGAATAGTAGAAGTTTGTGAACATGCAATCTTCAACATCAATCTCTATCTGCTATTTCTCTCAGAATTTTTTCCCTTTAAAGTTTATGTTTAAACTCACAACAATGCTGCAGAATTTAACGGCAAGACATCCTTAGAGGCTACAGGAAAGGAGGCCACTGGAAAGGGTGCCTCCATCAACAAGCTCACCAAATGGGGATGCATACGATTTTCATAAGGGCTAAAGTCCTGAAGTGATTGTGCACAAGTAATGTGAAACAGGTAATGATTGGTACTATGAAGTGATAAGGCACAAACCCAAGCGACAAGTAAACAGAATGCAACCGATGCCAGTTGGTAAAGTTCATTGGTCTGCACAAATAACATGCAGAATCAGGTTAGAATTGCAGATACAGAAATTGAAATACAGAATGACATATCATTCAATGTACCATAAGAAAGCATTTTTGTGCAACACTGCTTGCCCAATTAAAGACAAGGATCAAAGGCCATAGCTTGGTATGGAAAATGCCAGGTCCGGACTGACATATGGTGCAGTTGCATGACAATGCATACCTGCCAGTGTGTGCCCATGCATGCCAAGAACTAGAATGGCACATCAGACATGATGCATCATACCATGCCAGAGTTAGGCCACAACAAAGCACTGGAACAGGGCATTTAAATCTTGGTAAAAGAAAACATACCTGAGATGAAAGACTTATCATCAGCTTAAGAAACCAAGGCATGCATTTACGGGAGACTATGGAAAGTACTGCCAAGAAAGTAAACAGCACAATCAACCTGGTTGAAAGATGATTCAGTTAGCATAAGCATTAGCACTTAGTTTTTGCTTAAGAGGAAAGTTGATCTGACATGGAATATATTGAATGATGGAATAATATGGATAGTCGCTTAAAAATTTGATGAGAATGAAAATAAAGAAGTGTTCTAATACAGAAGTGATGAAAGATAGGTCAGCTATGTCAGACACCCATTACTACCAAAAAATATTCTGCATATGCTACTAGATAATAAATGAAACTTCTTGATGCTTGGTTTCCTAGTTTGAAGCTAGATACCTGACGACTTATGTAAATATCACCATCTATCATAAGCAATTTGCAGAAAGTTGTTATTTCTTAAAATGCATTAGTTATGATGCGATCAAATGTCACATGATGACAGAGCTATACACTTGGATCTGTTATAAAATACATATGTGGTGAGAAAAGATTGGATTACATTTTGGCTCTTTGGTCTACAAGTTTCTGCCTCCAAGATGACCATGGCCCATATAACAAACCTTGTCTTCTTCCCTGTACCTTTGGACTCTCCCAAAGTCCAGGTGAAATCCAGAAGGTTGCACCCCAATTCGCACAAATCTCTCTCTCTCTCTCTCTCTCTCTCTCTCTCTCTCTCTCTCTCTCTCTCTCTCTGTGTGTGTGTGTGTGTGTGTGTGTGTGTGTGTGTGTGTGTGCGCGTGTGCGCGACAAATAAAGAATGTTCACCTTCCAGCCAATAACTTTTCCACGTTTGATTACAACTCCAGTCAACCCTAAAGAAATGTAGGACTCTCACTTGGCAGATATTATAAAGTGATCAAATTTTAATCAAACATGCACTGCAAACCCTAGAAAAGTTGACAAACCTAGCTGGCTATGGTTTGTAGGTATGGCTAAGTGACCATTCATCATTACAACAAGTGACGGTAGAAAATATACAAAACTGAGGAATATAAACTTGGTCATAATCCATCAACTAATGATTACTACCATAAAGCAATTCATTTTATATCTTTATAATTTTAATGAGAGAATGTTTTCGTGATAAGACTTAAAAGAGTAACTGCACTGCCCTTTGTAGACAGACTCCAATTTATCACACCTTTTTCTTTTCGTTCATGGCCTCCCAAACAAAGGGACACATCCAGCTTTCCACTCCTTCCCGTCCCCCCCCCCTCTCTCTCATCCTTTCTTGTCCAACCTCCCCCAAAATACTAATAAGAATTTTTTTAAAGGCACATCCATTATATATTCAACTATGTGAACACACTTCCAAGATGCTTGTTATATTCAATTAAAGAATGTCTTTAGATGTTTTATTGCAATCAGCATATTGCATTCTTAACCCATTTCAATTGGAAAGGACAATGGAATCTTATATTAGCATTAGAAAAAACATTCACAATAACAGTAGCACATAAACAGGGGCTTCACTTACGACTTGGTCATGGATATAACCCCTTGAAGAATACCAGAAGTTCCACCTAGAACTGGAAGAAATGCAAATAGCAATCCAACAGCACAATCCTGAGGCACGCACAATGTAGTCCAGAATAAAGGCCATTGTTTTTAAAAATGTCAAGAATCTGAAGAAATATCTAGCCATGATAACATTATACATGGAGTCATGAGAAGATATTGGCAGAAATACCTCATTACCTGGAGAATAAGAGTACCAATTGTAACTTGGCCATGAAGAGCATTAGCACTGTTCCTTTCCATCAAGAATTTCAAAACCTGGGCGCGAGAAGTGATTATTGGCATGTCATTCCCAATTTACAATAGCGAAAATGGGATTTCTCAGCGTATATATATCATAAGATAAAAGTTCCCAGATAAGATTTTACTGCAGGTTAGAGAAATAGTTGTGTCGACCAAAATAAACACAAGAGAGGGGGTATCATTGCATTGAAAAAGGAAAGGATGATAAGATGGGGACAAAAATTACACCATTATAGAATAGGAAGAAAACCAAGAAATAAAATGGAGTAGGGCAGATAAGGATTAAAATGGTAGACGGAAACTGGAAATTATATGACAACCAGAATGCAGCTTTACCAGATTATTAAATCATATTCTGATCGAACGATGTGAATACCTTAATTAAATTAAATATTTAATATCAAAAGTGTCAACTTAAGTAACCAAGTCGGTATAACAATCAAGTTATAAACTAACACCTAGAGATGTACAAGGTGAAGACAAATGTACATGGTGAAGACAAAGTAGAAAGGAAAATATAATAAATGCAAACTGTATATTTCTTAGAATAATATATCATTTGAGGAAGATAATTTTGGTTTGAAAGTTTCACTATATCCAATAATCTTATATAAATTGTTTTGCTAAAACCTTTCTTAAGGCAAGGGGCTGAAAAAGGGTTAAAGGCATTGAAAAAGCACATTAATTAGACTATTTGTTATGAAGCAGTTTCATAATTTAATCATTTGCATAATTATGATACCTGAATTTATTTCTTGGCCATGTCTGTTGACTAGTTATGAAATTACTTGACTCTAGCAGAAACAATGTTTGTAAAAAATCCTGATGAAACAAAGAAATGCAGGCGCATAAAAGCTATAATATATGGCAGTTCTTGAATAAACCAAGTGGTGGAATTGATTCTAGGGTAAAAGAGATTTATGGCTGAAAAGAAATTCCAAGAACGATCAACATAAGAATTTTTCACACTCAAAGTTCTTTACTTCAAGAAGATTCGAAGGAAACATATTAATTCATGCTTGCATATCAAAATTCTGAATCCATAACTTATCTCTTGACGATAGCATATTTAAGATGATGAATTCCATTCTTGTTTAAGGGATAGCAATAGATACCCCAAAGTCACACTACGCTTATTTACCAGCCATAAGTAGCTTTTACAGTGTGATATCACAAGCAAGTGCCCCTCTATCAAGCCTCCCTCACCCTTCCATAGAACTATGTCGATCTTGACTCCACAATGCATTCAATTGTATTTCAAAAAACCGTCTCTCTCTTTATTTTATCTTCCAAAATGGTAACATAAGAAAAGGATGAAACATTTTTGCAGGCAACACTCCTGGTGATGGCATGATGATGGCACAGATGCCAAATTGTGCCGGACAGCATGAACAGCACTTTAATTCACAGAAAGAATTAAAAAAAGAATTTTGTATATGTTGCAAATTGTTCTTCTGATCTTAGGAACTGGAATAAATAAGATTTCCTAGTAGCAGCTATCATTATGGCAACATTGGAAATTCACAACTTAAAAATTTAGATCATATTCTAACCAAATGCTAGAGTAGTACCACAGCTGTTGATGACATGGACAAAAATGCACCGACAAATACGCCCTCTGAAGGTTTACCTCCACATAACTGCCAAAGAGATAAAAAAAAACAGTATAACATAAATCAGAATAGAGGAGGAACAAAGGGAACAACAATATGCCCCTAGATGTGAGTGTTTCTCAAGCTAAACATAGTATCAATAATGAAGGTCATACTGCCTATTTTTCAAAATTTTTCAGATATAATAAAGAACACTTCCAAGGAATTATATTGTTAGAAAAGATGATCTAATATCTTCAAATCTCACCAAATGTTGATGAAATAATCAAAAATTGCTACTGAAAACAATGCAAAATATTTTATGTGGAAGAAACTTGACAGATTCCTTGACCTTTCATTCAGATAGCATAAATATGTTTTTTTATGTAAAACACAAGGTATGGGTAGACAACCAAACAGTCAAAGCAGTCAACTTTAATTTTGTCAAGAGAAATTAGTGTAGTTTATGACTATAAAGTAACCACAGTAAGGTAGTAAAGAAAGTGAGTAAATTGTCCATATAACAGTGTTATTTTTTCCAAAAAAAATGTGAAAAGTTCCCATTTAGCCAGTATATGATGGTTATGATGGCTTCTATTAGAAGATTGAGATTGAAAGTGGACTAAAGCAACATATATATTTGCTTTAGTAAGGCCCTTCCCGTGATATCAGAAAACTGGACTGAAGATCTAGCAGGGTGTTCTAGTTTAGATATAGAGAAAAAAAATGCAGGTCATTCCAAAACTTACAAACAGGGAAGCAGGACATACCGAAGCAGTAATACCACATAAGCACATGAAAAGAAAAATTTGGAGCAAACCCCCAAGAACAGCAACCGCACGAACAACTCGAAGCTGCAAATGCATTTCGAGATAGTCACAATAAATATCCAGCTCTGTCAACAGGCAAGATTGCATCCATCATAAAATCATTATGAAGAACATTTACAAGGACACAGAATTTAACCTTTGCTGCAGAGAACTCCAAGCCCAACGCAAAAAGAAGAAAAATTACCCCAAACTGAGCAACTGTCTCAACCTGTAAAAGAGAAAGCCAATGAAGAAATGCAACAGCACAGGAAGATTTAAAAGCTGTATGAATACATAAATATAAACATAGATACATATACAAGTATATACCTCCTTACATTTATAATATTATATATGTATATAGATAAGCCACTTCATTACTCCACCACAACTAAGACGGTTCCCTTACAGAAATTTAAAAAAAAAAAAAAAAAAATCACTTTTTAAGATTCACATCAATTATATATTATAAAAATGATTGACAAGTGAAAAGTTTTTTATTCCTTAAGTTTCATATAACTAGCATTTGAGAATACACATGTGGTAATATACAGTTTAGAACAGATATATAACAAAATGAATCAAGCTTAAAATTATTTCAAATGCTCCTGTTGTTAATACTAGCAGCAAATATACAACTAAATCAAAATGCATGCAAAATGACACAAATATCTTTGTGTGTACATAAAAGCATGAGGTGATTTTGGAGATAGTAGAAACGTAATATTTTAACCACATAAATTATAAATCAAGTTCTTTTAGTCCTTTTTGTTTATTATTATATTGACAAAAGCAAATGTTGTATGCATTATAATCGTAGTACTTTAGTATGCTCATGCATGTAATGGCATATATGTAGAGCAATAAGTTCTCTGCCTTCAAAACAACTATATTAATATATTAGCTACTTTTTAATGAAAAAAAATCAAGGTTCCCATCTCGGTATCAGATCCCGTGCCAATACTATCATATTATAGTATTGCTATATGGTTCGGTCCAGTACGAGATAGCATACTGGGTGTCGGTTCAGTATAAGAAGAGACAATCGGTCCAGTACGAGATACTGTACCAATATTGGTACCACTACAATATTGGTTGGTATAGTAAACCATGGGAAAAATAGAAGGTTATCAACATCCACATCAATAATCATAGTCAACAAGCTTGGGGTCACTGGCAACTTACAATAAACCAAGGATCCTTTATTAGGCACTACCAAGATTCTATAGATTGAACTGTGGTGCGTCCACCTTGATGTGAATTAGGAAAAAAAGAAAATCTACAATAAAATTTGCTACAGGCAGCACCACTACAAGCCTAACAGATCCTGGCACCTCCCCCTCTCCCACCGCCTCCCCAATTTTCTTTCAGAAGTCTAAAATATTTTAAATAGATTCTTAGAGAAAGACAACCGAGAATTATAGTTCAACACTGGATAACAGCAGCACGCTTTTTATGGCCCAGACAACACAGAAGGATGCTTCTCAAACATGTAAAGTTCAGCAATTAGCATTATTCAAGAGCTTTCAAATTTATGATGATATTGCATGAAGAATTGGATTAATAACAGTTCTAAAAAAGTACAAGCACCTTACTTGCACCATTTCACTGACAAATTTTAGACCTCCAGGTCCAATGACAGATCCTGCAAGTAAATATCCAGTAATAACCTGCAATAACCTGAAACTGTTACAAAGAAGTAAATACATGTATTTTTTTTCCAATTACTTACATAAATTTAATAATGGTGTCATGTTTTTAGAATTTCTTCAAAACTAAAAGACATCATTATACAACAAACTTTCTTCAATGAATGTAGCTAATGGTAAGCAACAACAAAAGAAAAAAAGTAACTTATTTGGACAGACCGGTTGTCCAAGACAAGCAAATGCAATGCCACCACAGGTTGCAGACACAATGACCACAACAAGATCAGATATCAACCTGCAAAGATATTTTATTTAGTGTGTGTCATCATGTAGAATACATTGATAGCAACATATGCGATAAGATGTAAACAAAACCTAAGATGGATGGAAGTTGTGCAAAGGGATTAGTCAAAACATGTCCAAATAAGAATGTATCACACAAAGAATAGTTCATATAATGGAAACTAAATCACTGGTATAAGATTTTTTTGGTTATGATTACATGCCAAGATTCAAATCCCTTTAGTCTTTGCATTAGTCATAGATGAATGAAGCAACACGTATATCAGAAGAGGCATAAAAGTTGCCTCAGTTAAAGATGCAGTCAATAAAAAAGCAACAACTGTTGTCATTACAAAATTGCCTGAACAAAATCAGATCTGATTTCAAAGGTGAAACTAGCTTTTTTTTTAAAAAAAAAAAAAAAAAAAAGCAAAACAAAAATTGAAATGCCAGATTACATATTTACTGGTTCAAAAAAGAAAAATCCTTGAAGATCATAATATCTTATAGAACATAAAATGCTGTAGGAACTTCGAAATGGCCATTTTTTATTTCTTCTACAGGATTAGCCATTTTTCAAATTTTCTAACCAAACTGCCCCTAGCCCTATCAACATGAACCATGCACATCCAATAGTCAAATTTTGCACTCTAGATTACTGCATCAATAAGCAAAATGACATGCACCCTCAAGGCGCACATACTATTCCACATTTTATGCAGGTATAGATGAGTATTTGACCTGGTTAGTCCAAATGCATATCACACTTATAATGTACCAATTTCTCTAATGTACCACAGGTTATCTACCTGCTTATCTATGTGCACTGAACAGCCTAAACATGTGCAACCAGTCATTTCTGATGTGAAGAAAACATACTTAGCCTAAATGATGTGCACCGATTAGTCTAAATGTGTGCATCAGATAATAAACGCACAACACCCCTTGAATTTGTGCATTACATAATATGTGGCCGAGGGTAATTGGTTCAGAAATATTGAAAATTGGCCAATTCCGCAAAAAGAAGCGAAAACAACAATATTTGCATATCTGAAAATGTGAGTGGCCATTTATGCAAAATACCCAATGCTGTAATGGTCAGAAGGTTAAAGAATAATACACTACTAATTTAACACCGTAATGTTAATAAGTAATACAAAAAAATTATGCATAAAAATCAAGAATAATATCATTCCTATACATGTTTACGACAAAAACCAAGAAACAACTATTGGGCAATGCAAAGCAAATAACCAAGAGTTGCTCATTCATCTCTAGGGCAAGTCTTCATATGATCTGCAACTGATCCAATGGAAGACAAAAATTTCTGATTAACTTTGGTTATTTCAGACCATTTTACTGTTTAGAACTTGGTAGCAGGAGTTCCTTTAGGGTGGCTCATCCGCTTTATGTCTCCTCAAGGACTCATACACTTACCTGCTTCCTAAGCATTTCTATAATTCTTTTTATGAGAGCCGCTTTCTCGCACTCCTGCATGCGCAACTGCTTCTGGTAACTAAGGTCCACAAGAAAGTTGCTATTGCTAAAACCATGTGGGTCATGACCAATTGAAGATGTATGCAAACCACTAATGGGTTCACTCACAAAAACACCTGTCTCATTTGGACCAAAGCAACCAGAAGTCATGTTGTTCCCACCAAAATCAGTCTCATGCTAACATATATGGTTTGATGAGTATCAGGCACACATGCATGCAATAACAAACATAACATATAAAACAAAAGCCAAAATTTTAATCATTGATAATATAGAACCAATTTATTTGACATGTAACTTGCAAGAAAACCCCGAGCCAAAAAGTTCCAAGTAAAAGTATAAACCAAGGTTGAGTGGCGGAAACCAAGGTTCGTGGACTCGGTACTGCAACCCATGCCGATTGCCAGCCAATACGGTACCATACCGTCCTATACTACCAATAAAAAAATTTAAAAAATCCCATCCAATGGCCAAAAAATTAAAAAAAAAAGAAAGAAAATCATCCTATACCGGTGCCGTACCGCTCCATATCCAACCAAACTATCTAGTACCGGCCCGTACCATACCGAACCAATCGGTTCGGTCTAGTTCAGGCCATTTTCCAAAAAATTATCTGAACCATTCTGATTCTCCGCTGGTCCGGTATGGTACGGGATATACTGGCCGGTTCGAGTTAGTACGAAATACCATGGTGGAAACCTAACTAATGGTAGGAAAATTTAAAATAAAAGTTATATGAGGCATTATGATGGAGTTTGCACTTCAGGATGGCAAAGGTTAAAATATAAGATAAACCTACTTAGAAGTGAGGCAACAAAACACAGTTGACTAGGGAAGAAGCCCTTGATAGAACACATAGTTGACTAGGGAGGAAGCCCTTGATTGGATCAAATGGTGAATAATTCATGGC
The DNA here is from genome assembly GCA_006176705.1 of Cocos nucifera. Classification (NCBI taxonomy): domain Eukaryota; kingdom Viridiplantae; phylum Streptophyta; class Magnoliopsida; order Arecales; family Arecaceae; genus Cocos; species Cocos nucifera. The sequence continues at coordinate 423,527 of QRFJ01000077.1, forward strand.
TAAGGTCACATTTATTAAGAAAGAGAATGGCTAAAAAGATGAGACATCGGTAATCTATATTGAGTAAACATAACACTCATGATCATGGACAGAGTGCAGAAGACATACCTCAAGTCTAACTGTAGTACAGGGTATTTTGACTTTGGATTTGATATAATAAAAACATTATCCTGAAATGGCAAATTTATGCTATGCATTTAATAAGATATGTTACATAACAATCTACGAAATCAAACTGAATGGGGAAATGCATCTATTTCAAATGTCAAAATATTTTTTTTCCACAAAATGAGGAGCTTTCCCACATGAAATTATCATAGCATACCTTCCGATCTATCAAGGTAGGGGTGTCTTCTGCCTGATTCTCGTTGTCTAAATTGAAAACATCATGAAACTGAAACGACCTAGGATAACAAATATAGATATCTGATATATCAACAATTTGATGACTAGAAAAAATTCTTGATATAATAATATAGAAATATATGAACCAACAATAAGAATATGATTAATTTAATATATGCAGGGATTAACAGGATAGTATAACATACTTCTCTTTGGTGTCATTTTTCTTCGATGTAACTCTAGCTACTGTTTCAAGAACCGCCTATGAATTCACACAAAAAAAAAAAAAGGAAAAAAAATCAGCTTACCAGCTATATGCATGCAGCAAGGAAAAAAAATTAAACTTCAGGTGACCTTTAGTTCCATAAAAATGGTACTGCAAAATCTGGAGTGTAAGATAAGAGGGAAAACGAATTGAATACTAGGCAAATATAGTATCCAATGAATGCCTATAACTACCGCCTCTAGCCCAATAAGTAGCTAGCAAAGGTACAGAAACATCCATTCAACAAAGCAAAGGGAAAGGATACCCGAGTACAATTCACCAGACAGTGACATCCTTCATAGGTATGATAAAAAAAGATAGGCTGTATGCCTATAACATCCTTCATCCTTTGCAAAGAAATGCCATTCATCTTACTCATCTCATACTTAAACAAGAAAGAAAGAAAGAAATTGCAAAGCATGCAAAAAATAAAAGACGTAAACCTGTTTCTCAGCAACGCTGTTATTGAAGCCGCCTGGATCAGTTTCTGTGAAATAGACCAGGAAAAGAAAGCAGAGCATGTAAGAAATTTATCAGTATTGTGAAATATTTGCCTCAATTTATTTTGCAGTGCATATTCCAACTATGAAACGCTACTATAGAATATCCTGCCTGGATGATGCAATGTTTGAATACTTTCAATCAATTGTATACTGATGTTGGGGTAAAAAAATCT
>QRFJ01000077.1:432312-448198 GCA_006176705.1 Cocos nucifera
AGAATATATATATATATATATATGATAAGTATAGAGAGCCTTTAGGAGTCGGCAAACCCTCTTCCAACCTAGCTATAATATAATAGGTTTCTGAATTTGCAAATAGCTCTTTGACAATTTTTTAATGCGGTACTTAAGAAATGATTACTAAAAGAATTCTAACAATTTCCTTTCTTTTTTATTGATAATTGGTTACTTCCGGTGGTTATTTGAGTTCCTTAACAATTAGCACTCTTTGGCCGAGCTTCTCATAACCGATCCCTCGACAATTTTCGATCCCATCATCGACCGGCATTGATTTCCGCTCGATAAGCACTTGGGCAACCGCTTTATTGCGATGCTCGACCATTCGCCGATAAAAAAAATGGCTTCAGGCCAGAGCTTTACAGCACCTACATATGAGAGTGCTGGTAATTTTAGAATCCTTTCCCAACTTGCGCTTAAGGCATGATACGCTACATGCCAATCCTAATAACAAAAAAGGACATTCACAAAATAAATATACTTCTAAGTGGTAGAAGGATTTTGAATCAAAGATGCAAATTTAATTATCAAGTCGTAAAAGTAGCAAACAGTAATTGCCGTAACAGAATAACAACCAAGTATTTTGGTTGGAAATGGTGGATGTTTGCCTGCCAATAAATTTGTACGATGCAAGAAGGATTTCTGAACTATTTTTTTTCTTTTGAGCAAGAGCAGCATGAATCTTATGGCAGCTGCTATCCATGACATTAGTTTGGGGCTACCATAGAAATTCTGATTTTAATTGTGAAGACAGTAAAGTGTAGCGTTTAAGTAGTCGACCCCTGGATGTTTTCTCCGGAGCCATGAGTGCTTGTTTCTTCACGTGATGCACCGACCACCGACCATGCCCAACTTTCTTCGGCACACATCCTCCTGTGAGGTCCATTTTGTTACCATTAGGCCTTGTTCATTAGCAAGTATCAAATCCAGTTTTTTTTATTTTTTTGGGTACAAAGATAACTTTATTACCAACAAGGTAGAAAAGTGCTTACAGGTTCAGTCTACACATACAAGAACAGCTGAGAGAATAAGATACATATGGTGCACCCAGGATATGATGAAATGCACAAAACAAGATAATAATACAAAGGATAATACACAGAGGAGGAACTCCTCAAGAAGAGCAGATAGCGATAAGAAGTTATGTCGATCCCAAATACAAAGGCAAAGCAACCATTGAAGAAGTCTGCAACCAATTGAAATATAAAACCTCCTAGGATGAGGAAAAAGTAAGCTGGTCCCTTAGTAATTGCATAGCAGGCTGACCCATTGGATATTAGTAATCATTAGTGGCTGCTGGTGTTTGTACCACAGAAAACCAAGACGGCATTTAACCTTGCAGCATCACAGCACGGTAATAGGTTGTATGGCAGACTGCCACCAATGTATAAAAAGTAGAAGCATGGTAGCAAAGATGAGCATCAGTTGGAGTTAGAAAATATAGTGAACTAGCAGAGCATTGATACGTACATAAATCAAGCAAGCCAAATGACATGATACATCATGTGCATGATGCCAATCATAGGCATGCATGTTCCCCTGGGCCAATCACCAACAATTTCTCATGAGATGAGTGATTGATGAATGAAGCCCGTAAGAATGGTTGCCGATGATTGGTGTGGTGCACCATCATGTAGTGCATGTGGTGTAGAATATAATATCCTGTTTTCCATCACTTGTATTCCAATAGAGCTGGATGGTTTACAGGTTCTAATGCTTCTCCTTCCTTGGAGCGAAAGAAGGTAATCTCCTCATTTGAAAGATAAGAAAGGAGCATCCAAAAGCATCTCCCTCTTTCTCGCATTACTGCTGAGCCACAAAAAGTTTTCTAGGATAAAGTCTACCTTAAATCGAAATGTATTTGGCTTATCGGTCATAAAACTTCTAAGGCTACATCCTGGCCGTCTAGATATCCATTTTAGAGCGTACCACCCTTGTGAATTGCGCCTAACCTGTACTTAGCCTTGATCTGTTGCAAGTATTGATGAAAAAAATCATGAGACGGTCAAATGTGAATTGCTCCGATCCCTCTTCCATTTCCCAGTTGCTCTTTATGTTGAGGTATATTACATACGCCAGGATTAAATGTGGTACCTTTTTTAATTCCTAGTTCCATAGAATTTCTGTATATTTTCAATCTTTTTCCTTTAAAAAGATCCTGAAGTGTAGCCAGGAGTTCAGATGATTTGAATATAATTTATAACATATTCATCGACACGAGGATTTAATAATCTTTTTAAAAGAGACTACCAAAGGACAGATTGACTTGTGATCGAAGGAACTGTATCCGATACTGAACAATGCAGCTGAAGGTAGAGTAGGTAGTCTTGTTTTCCTTGGCCACCCTGCAATTTAGCCCCACAAAAAGATACAAACCAACGTGAGCAAACAAAGAATGGAATCGTTGCATGTTTGATTGACATGGATATGACGTAATTGCCATATACATATGACCATCATGTCCCCATGCCATCAATACCTTATCAGGTCAACATCCTTCAGATTAGATTCCATTAATACTTGCTGTTGTGCTTCGAATCGTTGTTGTCAGGATTCTATTGGAAAAACTGTGGTAGTTTGCCATAGAATAAAGTTAGATATTTGTTCCAAACCATGCGCTACTACTTGGTTTGGACGAGGGATAAACCTTGTGACGAGCGCGTCATATTCATCAAAGGAAACCAATAGAGAATTTGTCACCTATTGGTACAGAATTTAGTTGACATCGGATCAAGCTGGAGTGAAGGAAGATGAGGTCGCCGTCGGTGACCTACAAAACAAAGTTTTATTTGAAGTCGATGGGGGTGGCTCCGACAGAACCCTCCGACGGTCAAATTAGCTCTGGTCAACAAATATGGAGTGCTCAGTATGGAGTTCGGCAGAGTTTCGAGGAGAGAAGGATTTTTAGAACCTGACCTAAGCATATCTGGAGGGTCCTTTTTATAAGCAGAGCTTATTGTAATTGCCTTGATTAATGATTGTCGTAACTATCCTGATCAATGCCGATCGTTATTGATTTGATAAATGCCGATTGTTATTGACTTGATAAATGCTGATCGTTATTGTCGTGTAACCGTTTAGTAGTGGATCGTCTGTAGGAATCCGTCGATAGTCTGTAGAAGTTCGGCCACTGGAGGAGTCCGCAAGGAGTCCGGCTTCCATAGAAATCCGGCCGTTGAAGAAGTCCGCAAGGAGTCTGGCTTTCATAGAAGCCCGACCGCTGGAGGAGTCCGCAAGGAGTCCAACTTTCGTAGAAGCCTGGCCGCTGAAGAAGTCCGCAAGGAGCTCGGCTAAGGCTTATCCGCTGAAGCTTTCCCGTGATTATCGGTTGCATTATCGGCTAAGCATTTGATTGAACTTCGGTGAGAGCGGGGTTTATCCCTAATAATAGTTCCTCCACTTTCGAGTTTGAAATTCAAAGGGAGTACCAAAACAGGCAACTATCGAAGTCCTTTCCCGGACTCCGCACCATTGAAGTTGAAGTTCGGGAGATCATATCTCCTGCCCCAGAGGTTACCTCGGGGGAGATCTCATCTTGTGGCCAAAGTTGATGGAGATCTTATTTTCTGTAGACTTCGTATCTCGGACTTAGACTTTGCTCCCGTTAGGACGAGATTCTTCTCCTGTTCCTAACAGACTATGGGGGCACGTAAGGGCCATTGTCAGGACCTCTTCCTCCATCTCGTCTAAGATGAATGAGGCCTTCGATTTTACTCGCGTTAGGATGAGGTTATCCTTACGTTCCTAACGGGCTGTGGAGGCATATAAGGGTCGTTGTGAGGGCCTCTCTTCCCATCTCGTCTATGGTGAACGAGGCATTCAACTTTGCTCACGTTAGGATGAGGTTCTCCTCCTGTTTCTAATGAGCTATCTCGCATTAGGACGAGATTCTCCTTCTTTTCCTAACGAGCTGTGGAGGCACATAAGGGCCGTTGTGAGGGCCTCTCCCCCCATCTCGTCTATGGTGAACGAGGCCTTCGACTTTGCTCTTAGGATGAGATTCTCCTCCTATTCCTAATGGGCTATGGGGCACATAAGGGTCATTATCAGGGCCTCTCCCCATCTCGTCTATGGTGAATGAGGTCTTCGACTTTGCTTGCGTTAGGATGAGGTTCTCCTCCTATTTCTAACGGGTTGTGGAGGCACATAAGGGCCATTGTTAGGGCCTCTCCCTTTATCTCGTTTAAAGTAAATGAGGTCTTAAATTTTGCTCGCGTTAGGATGAGGTTCTCCTTCTGTTCCTAACGGGCTACTTTCGCTCGTTTCTCTCCTGTCATCATATAATTCTTGCACCAAAAAATAATAATGCTAAACGAAAGAGTCTTATTAAAGACAGTTTACTGGTAATACATCCTCAGATTTTTTGAGTTTCAAGGTCGGGGAAGCATTATTCCTCCAAGCTCCTTCAGGTGATAAGTTTCAGGCCGGACGACCTCCACCACTTTATACGGACCTTCCCAATTTAGGATGAACTTTTCTTGGCTCTGAGGCTGTGAGATGACGGCTCACCGAAACACTAGGTCTCCCACTCTGAACGTCTTACCTCTAACTTTGGAGTTGTAGTACTGGGCCACTTTCCGTCTGTAGGCTGCCATCCAAATGCGGGCTTTCTCCCTTTTTTCTTCCAACAGATCGAGGTTAACTCTGAGGTCTTGGGGGTTGAGCTGCTTGTTGAAGCCCATGACTCGTACAGACGGGAGCTTAAGTTCGATCGGGATAACTGCCTCCATGCCAAAAGCCAAGACGAAAGGTGTTTCCCCAGTCGGCACCCTTTGTGTAGTTCGGTATGCCCAGAGGACGTGGTAGAGTTCGTCCACCCAGGCCTCCTTTGTACCATCGAGCCTTATCTTGATGTCTTGCAGCAGAGTCCAGTTGGTCACCTCAGCTTCCCCATTGGCCTGTGGGTGAGCCACCGATGTGAAGCAGTGGAAGATGTTTAGTCCTTTGCAAAACTCGACGAATCCCGCCCTAGCGAACTATCATCCATTATTGGTTATAAGGGTTTAGGACAGACCGAACTGACAGACAAGTGACTTTCAGACGAAGTTCTGCACCTTGGTCTCAGTAATCTTCGCTAGTGGTTTGGCTTCGATCCATTTGGTGAAATAGTCGATCACGATCAGGAGGAACTTTCGCTGTCCGAACGCCGTCGGAAAGGGGCCAAGTATGTCCATTTTCTATTGCACAAATGGCCAAGGTGCACTTAGCGAAGCAAGCTCGGAGGCCGACTGTCTTTGTACGTTTGCGTTCTTCTGACAGCGATCGTACTTTTTTACATATTCCATGGAATCGTGAAACAAGATCGGCCAATAGTATCCTTGCCGAAGTAGTCTTTGCGATAGAGACCTGGCTCCTACGTGACTTCCGCAGAGTCCTTCATACACCTCCCAGAGTGCGAGATCGGCCTCTGAAAGTTGAAGACATCTCAGTAGCGGAAGAAAGTATGACCTCTTATACAACTTGCCTTCATATAAAACATAGCGGAAGGCTTAGTTCTTGAGCTTTCGAGCTTCTTTCGGATCATGAGGAAGGACCCCCTCCTTGAGGTAGGCAATCAACGGGTCAATCCAGTTCAACTCGAATTTCGTGTGTAGAATGACCTGGGGTTTCTTTATGGTCGAGCACTTCAGAACCTCCAAGAATACTTCTTTAGGAAGCTCGGTCAGGACTAAAGTGGCCAACTTGGAAAGAAGATCGGCTCTGACATTTTCTGCCCTCGAAATTTATCGGATGCCAAAACTGTCAAAGGTCGGGGTCAAATCCCTCACCTTCCCAAGGTATCTCACCATACTGTTCTTCCGTGCCTCGTAGCTGCCATTAACTTGGCATACCACCAGCTGAAAATCGCTGAAGACTTGAAGTCGATCTACTTTTAATTCCTTTGCTATTTTTAATCCGATGATTAGCGCTTCATATTCGGCCCCATTGTTGGTCGTAGGAAACTCGAAGCGCAGTGCGTACTCGGCGACGATGCCCTCAGGGCTAATTAAGACCAGCCCCACACCAGCTCCGGCGGAGTTGGACGAGCCATCCACATGCAGAGCCTAAAAGCCTTCGGAGAGATCAGTACTTTCCTCGGGGAAGTTCGGCTGTGATAGCAGGACACCGATCTCATTCTGTTCAGGCTCGGGTTCGACTAGAATGGTACATTCTAACACAAAATTCGTTAATATCTAGGCCTTGATCGATGGCCTGGGTCGGTAGTTGATGTCAAACTCTGTGAGCTTGATTGTCCATTTTGCGATTCTCCCAGAAGCGTCTGCTCAGTGCAGGACTGCTTTTATTGGTTGATCCGTGAGGATCGTAATGGTGTGCTCCTGAAAATAAGGTCGGAGTTTCTGGGCAGCAATTAGAAGAGAGTAAATCAGTTTTTCTAACCTTGAGTACCTGGTCTCCGCATCCCTCAAGATCCGACTCACATAGTAGATCGGTCGTTGCATCTTCGCTTCCTCTTTGACTAGGACGGCCGCCAGGGCCACTAGGGAGATAGCCAGGTACAAGAATAATTCCTCTCCAGGTTCGGGCTTTGCCAGCAATGGGGATGAGCCGAGGTAGTTTTTAAGTTCCTCGAATGTCTGTTGGCACTCCGCTGTTCAGCAAAAGTTCTTTGATTGTCTGAGAACTTGGAAGAAGGGCACACATCGTTCGGCCGATCTTGAGATAAAATGATTTACGGATGCCACCTTTTCAGTCAGGCGCTGAACTTTTTTTTTATTATTTTCAGAGCGGTCATCTTCTGAATGGCTCAGATTTTCTTGGAATTTGCTTCAATTCCGCATCTTGACACCATGAACCTCAGAAATTTTTCTGAGGTTACGCCAAAGGCACACTTGATCGGATTCAGTTTCATCTTATGCTTCTTGAGTGCACCGAAGGTCTCTTCAAGCTTGACGAGATAGTCTGTTGAAGCTCGACTTTTGACGAGCATATCATCCACATACACCTCCATGTTGCGACCGATCTACTCCTTGAAAATCTTATTGATCAAATGCTGGTACGTTGCCCATGCATTTTTAAGCCCAAAGGGTATGACCCTGTAACAATAAAGACCATGGTTAGTAATGAAAGCGATCTTCTTTTCGTCCTCAGGTGCCATCCGAATCTGATTATAACCAGAGAAGACGTCCATGAAAGTGAGGAGCTCGTAGCCCGAAGTCGCGTCCACTAGTTGATCAATGCTGGGTAGAGGGTAACTGTCTTTCGGACAGGCCTTTTCAGTTTTTTGAAGTTAATGCACATCCTCCATTTGTTGTTCGCCTTTTTGACGAGAACCATATTTGAGACCCAAATCAGATAATTAACCTTCCGAATGAATCTGGCTTTGAGAAGCTTGTCTACTTCAACGATGGCTTTCTGCCTCTCCAGGGTGTGGTGGCGTATCTTTTCTTTTATCGACCGATGCCTCGGGTCGACGGCCAGTCGATGCTCCATGACCTCGACGTCAATCTCTGGCATATCTGCTGGGGTCCAGGCGAAGACGTCTACATTTCTTCTAAGGAAGATAACAAGTTGCTCCCGAACTTCACCTGCCAAGTTAGAGCCGATCTGTATCGCATGCTCGACGTTTCCATCGTCTAAGGGCACAGAGATGAGGTCCTCCATAGGCTCGCCCCGTTCTTTAGTGAGGTCATCTCGAACGTCCAATTCATCAACAAGATAAGAGTCGGACTGCTCTCCCTTATGTAGGGCGATCGAGTAGCAGTGCCTCGCCAAAGCTTGGTCTCCCTTGACCTCTCCAATCTTATGATTTATCGAAAATTTCATCTTCAAATAATAGATCGATACCACCGCCCGAAACACATTTAGACTAGGTAAGCCAAGAATGGCATTGTACGCGGACGAAGTTCTTACGACTAGAAAATTAACTTATGCTTTGGCCAGTTTCGGACGTCACCCTGCTATCACAACCAAAGTTATTATGCCCTCAACTGGTACGGCATTGCCAGTGAATCCTATCAGCGGAGAGTTCATAGGCCCCAAGTGGCCATCGGATAAGAACATTTTTGAGAAGGCATCATAAAATAACACATCGATCGAACTTTCATTGTCCACTAAAATACGACGTACATCATAATCGGCAATGTTCAAAGAGATTACAACCGCATCGTTATGTGCGAAAATTGGATCCCCCTGGGCGTCTGCCTCGGTGAAAAGGTCACAGGGCTCCGAGGTCCTCTGCCTCTTCACCGATCCCTCAGGATCCGCTGGTCTTTTCCCTATTGAAGGTCTCTCCGAGATTGGTATTAATGACACCAAGAGGCGGCCGATCTTCCCCATTGGTCCTCCTCCCTCGGTGGTAGCGCTCTCAGCCGATCCTCACGCCCTTCAGACCGTCTTCATAAGAATCGACTGAGTCTATCCCGTCCGGACCAGCTCCTTCGATCTTCATCCTGGAGCTTGGATGCACTCCTCAGGTATCGTGACCGTGGTCACGGTGGTAAAGGCAGAACTTGTTAGGGGTTGCATTTTCTGGGATGGGAAACGCATCCTCTCCGGCTCTCGGAAGTTGTTCCCTTGATCTTCCAGCAGCACTTGAGGTCCTTCGGAGGCGTTGAAGGGGGGCGTAGCTTGTGAAAACGCCATTGGAGGGGAGAACCTTGGCGACAGGAACCTCGTCGCGGGGGAGAACCTCGGCGCCGGGGGGAACTTCGGCGTCGGGGGGGACTTCGGTGCCGAGGGGAACCTTCTGGCGTGTCCCTTCCGTCGGTGGCTTTCCCGCCTCCGAGGCCTGAGGGGGAGTCCGGGCTCGTCCCGCGCCCAGAAGGGGAGTTCGGGAAACGCGGCCAAGCTTTACGGTCGGCTTTCCTGCTTCTGGCGAGGCCTTACCCGGCTCTGCCTACTCGTCGCTTGTCGCTTTGAGCTTCATCATCCTTGGCCTTGAAAAGCCTCCTCTGCTCCGGGCATAGCCTTTCAGGCCCGAGCTAGCATGTCAGCAAAATCCCTGGGATATTTTTTTTTCCAGGGAGAACAGCAAGGTCGTTCTTCTGAAGGCCGCCCTTGAGCGGCGGCCATAGCAACTGGACTTGGTCCAGGTTCCGGACTTCCAATGCGCGGCAGCGTTGAACCGGGTGACGTAAGCCCGGATGGGTTCCCCCTTGCTTCTTTGCCTTGACATGGCCAACAAGGAATCCGAGCCTCTGGCGCGGATGCCGTTTGCTGCTGACGAAATGGGCCGCGAACTTGTTGACTCATCTTGGTCAAACGATAAGGATGGTGCCCGGCTTAAGCGCCGAGTACCAATTCCTGGCCGGCTCCCTTGAGGGTCGAGAAGGGAAAGCCCGACACAAAATGGCATCAGGCGCGCCATGGAGCAACATCGTCGTCCTGAAAGGCCTCCAAATGGTCGACCGGGTCGGTGGTCCCATCGTAGCTCTTCGAAAATGCGGGAGCTTGAAGTTCGGCGGTACCTGTTCCTGCATAATTTTCTGTGAGAAGGGAGGATCAGTGCACCAATATCGTTACCGCGGGAGGAAGGAGTATGACGAAGTTCTTCTATGCGTCGTCCCATCTTCCAAGAGCCTTTGATCCAAGGAAATCTTCGCGATCCTTTGAATCCCCAAGGTCTTCTCGGTAGGAATAGGATGCGAAGCCTCTCCCTGGGTCGAGCCGCGGTCCGAGCAGGGGCTCTTCCGGCTGCCTCTGCTTCTCCCTTCCCGAGGGATCGGAGGTCGGGTAGCCCACATCGGTCGCTCCTGGACCGGGTTCCATAGGGCTCCGGGGAATTTCCCGCGCCGGTCGAGCCGATGTCGCCGGGCCTCGCGAATGCGTGTATAGCCTGCACTGCCTGCACCGCCTCCGTAAGATCGCGGACCTGCTGGGCAAGCAGGTCGAACTGCTCCGCATCTACCGCGAGCTACGGAGCGGGCCCGTGTTATCCGGGGCCGGAGTGGGAGCGGACGGACCCGAACGGGATCGGGCCGCGGAGGCTGCCGACCTCCGGGTCGAGGCTCTTCTGGGAGGGCATTTTTCTTTCCAGAAAAGGAATACTGAGAGAGGGAGAAGAGAGATCCGGAGCAGGGGAAGGAAATCGTCGCCGAGCACTCCTTTAAGAACAAGGGAACCTCAAGAACAGGTTCAGGCCCTTCTTCTAGCGCCAAAATCTGTTGGTGCAGAAATCCGTCGACCGCCGGAGGTCGAGCTGAAGTCGAGGCCGCTGAGGTCGCCGCCGGGGACCTGCAAAATAAAGTCCCGTCCGGAAGCCGGTGGGGTGGTGGCTCCGGCAGGACCCTCCGACGGTCAAGTTAGCTTCTGGCCAACAGTATATGGAGTGCTCAGTATGGAGTTCGGTAGAGTTTCGAGGAGGAGAGAAGGATTTTTAGAATCTGGCCTAAGCGTATCTGGAGGATCCTTTTTATAGACGGAGCTTGTTGTAACCGTCTTGATTAATGATTGTCGTAATTGTCCTAATCAATGCCGATCATTATTGACTTGATAAATGCCGATCGTTATTGTCGTGTAACTGTTTAGTAGTGGAATCGCCTGCAGGAATCCATTGACAGTCTGTAGAAGTTCGGCCACCGAGGAGTTCGGCCGCTGGAAGAGTCCGCAAGGAGTCCGGCTTCCATAAAAATCCGGCCGCTGAAGAAGTCCGCAAGAAATCCGGCTTCCATAGAAGTCCGACCGTTGGAGGAGTCCACAAGGAGTCCGACTTTCGTAGAAGCCCAACCGCTGAAGAAGTCCGCAAGGAGCTCGGCTAAGGCTTGTCCGCTGAAGCTTTTTCGTGACTATCGATTGCATTATCGGCTAAGTATTTGATTGGATTTTGCTGAAAGCGGTGTTTATCCCCAACATCACCTATGAAATGGATCCGTACTAATAATTTGAGGATCGAGAACATGTGAACCAAGAGCCATGACTTGTTCAAAATAACTAAAGAGAGCTTAGAGAGTAAAATTCGATTCTCACCAATGACGGCCATTGAGGAAGTTGTCAAAGCTAGGACGGAGAAGAACCTTTCACATATCTGAACCACATAAATAAAAGAAAGCCAATAAGATGATTACTTCCATTGAAAAGCTTCACATACATGCACGCTCTATCCTCTATCCCATAAAGACGTATAAATAAATTCCGTAGTACCGAACAGAGCTCATTGGAGGAAAGAGATAAGGATTGTTGGTTGTGGTTATTATATAAGGTATTATAGCATAATTGCATGCACCTAGCTGCCATAAGACCAGTTAGATGCAACCGGTCTTCATTAGGATCATCCTTCTTCAGCAGTCCAGTCCAAATGTTGGACCTGAGGTTATCCGAGTAGCTCATAGCATTTGCAAATACTCATCTCTGCTTTGTTTAACTTGCCACACTCTTCCCTCGTCTTCTCCATCTACATAAACAAGTGTAATTACTTATGAGAAAAAAATCCAAATACATGGCTTGATTAGGAGCAAAAAGGCTCAACCATCAACAAACAAGCAACCATATATTACATACAAATTAAACTACTTGATGAATCTGCTGCCATCAACTCTTCACCGTCTCTTTCCTCTCTGATGACATGCTTATAAATGTAAGAAAAAGTGCTTCTCTGTGCATGGCAGAGTTGGGTGGGGTGGCAAGGAAATGTTACCGTTCAAGTCAGGATGGAAGATGCTTTACAGTGCAAGTGCAGCTTCGTAAAAAATTAAATAAATAATCATCCCCCGCACCCCCACCCCCACCCCCAAAAAAAAAAAACGCATCTGATACACGTGGTGGTGGCTGTAGACCAACTTATTTTTTTCATTTTTTTTTAATCATTCAATCAATTGGCTACGAATATATGGACGCGTGAACTTTCGGTTGGAGTCAAAAATAAGAAATTATTGATTGAAATAGTTCATTCAATAACAAATCAAACATCATCCAAAAAAAATAATTTTTTTTATTTAAAATAATAAAAATATTTTTTTTATTTAAAATTTTAAATCAAGCATGAATAACAATGTATCTTTTCATGCTGGTTTGTTATTGGGTGATGTTCCAACCAATAATTTCTAGTCAAAATCGTGGAGTCGAAGAAGATAGCTACCAGGTGGTGGTGCTATAACTAATCCTGCCATCCGTCTTTATCGAGGGGAGGAGGACCATCCAATTATAGAAGATCAATGACGACCCAATCATGCATTCATCTATTAGTTGACTGAATAAAGGAATCATAGCCATCGTGGGTGTTGGGGATAAATCCCGCTCCTGTCGAAGCCCGGCCCGACGCTCAACATAATGCAACCAGTAGCCGCAGAAGAGCTTCAGCGTACTGGTCTAGCCGAACTCCTTCAGCCGGCCGAACTGCCAGGCGGCCGAACTCCCAAGCGGTTACGACTTTTTCCAACAGCCGAACTGGTCAGCTCCCCGAGCTTTCTTCCGGATCCAGCGTCGAGAACCGAACTTCTGGGCGCCGAACTCCTTCGGACCCGATCCAAGCGGCCAGATTCCAAATGAAGTCCCTCCAGCGGCCGAACTCCTCAGCGGAACGGGCTTTTAGGGAAATCCCCAAAGCGGTCGTTCACTCAAGAGCCCGAACTCCTCAGCAGTCCGTCACTTGCCGAAACTCCTCAGCGGTCGCCCCCTCAGCCGAATCTCCTCAGCGGTCCCTCATCGAACTCGGTCGACCGAGGCTCCTACCAGAACTCTCAAGTGTCCAAGCCTCAGCCGAAGTCCAACAGTCGGCTGAACCCGCCAATAAAGGCCGGAGCTTCAATTCCTCAGCAGCCGAACTCTTCAGCGGACACCTTAGCTGAACTCGCGCCCGACCGCCCTTGTAGAGCCGAACCCCTCTATCTTCCCTTCGGAGCCCGAACTTCCTCCAAATGGGCACACGACGAAGGCCTTCAACCCTTCATCGCAAGCTGCAACCATCACACCAGTCTAGTCCGCGCACCATCAGTCCCCGTCGCACCACAGCTTCAGTCCAGCGCGAATATGCAAGATAGTGCGACATACTCAACATGTCATGGGAAACGGCAGTATGGCCGTGCGAACCTTCATATACCTCAAAGCCAACAGACGGCAGGACTCTATCTACAGCCCCGGAGACTGCCTCCGGCCGAATCTTCGAGCGGCCCGCAGCACGCGCTGCGTATCAACCATGAAGTCCCACTATATAAAGGACCCTCCGACACGCTAAGGCTAAGCCTCGAATTTCGACTCTCTAAGCTCTCCTCCTATCTTAAGCTCCGAACTCATTCGAGCAACTCATTACTGTTGGCCGAAAACTGACTTGACCGTCGAGGGTCCTCGCGAGCCACCCCCACCCGATTTCCGAAGCCCTTCATTTTGCAGTCCCCGACGCGACCTCACGGCCCGACTCCGGCACCTCCCGAGAAGATGATTTCTGCACACCAACAGATCTGGGCGCTAGAAGAGGGCCTGAACCTTTGAGGTTCCCTTGTTCTTAAAGGAGTGCTCGCGACCACCCTTCTTTCCCCTCGTTCGGAGATCTTCCTTTTCTCTTTCGAGGAGAAAACGCCAACTAAGGAGAGCTTTCGGCACGGCGCTCGGCGGCTCTCCGCGTTATCCCGATCCCATCTAGGCCCGTCTGTTCTGCTTTCGGCCTTCTGGTCGCCTAAAGGTTCCACCGACTCCGCGGGATGTGAAGCAGTTCGTTCCTGATTGTCCTGATGATCCGTGGCCTCACGGAGGCGTTGCCAGCTATACCAGCAGCGCTCCGGTGGCGACCCATCCGCAAGCCCGCCATGAGGGCAACGAAGGAATCAGCCTTAATGAAGAGCCCCAATCGCCCTAGGAGAGAAACGGAGAGCAGAAGTTCCGTCCGCCGAAGCGAATGAAGTTCGTGCGAGGAAGGCCGAACCCACCAGTTGAGCCGTCATCGAGGAAGCTCCGACAAAGAAGTTATGAAAGTCCTCCGCGAAGCTTCCGCGGGAACCGGACAATTCGACGCAAGTGAGGCACAACTCACGCTCCGGTATGTCCCCCAAAGGAACCACCACAAAATGTTCACCGAAAGCGGAACGAAGTTCGGGCAAGAAAAAAGCCGAGGCTCCCCTCGAGCGTCTGTTGGCCTAGACTCTCCGAACAAGAGCAGCAGGAAAGTTCTCCCACGACGGGTTCCTCGCGGAAAAAAGGATGAAGTTCGGGCTCCGAAGAAAAGCCGGGCTCACCCCCAAAGCTCGCAGTAAAAGGCGAAATGAACTCGGTGAAAGCCGAACTCGTCAGCTCAACCTCCAAATGAAGTCGACGCCGGCAAGGAACGGAACGACGAGCCCCCCGCCGGACTGAAGTTGTGGCACAAAGCGAGGGCGCGAGCAAGTTCTCCCGCGGAACAAAGTTCGGAAGGAAGACCGAACTCATCAGCTCATCGAAAATAATGTTTCCGGCGGAAAGCAAGGCCCGAACCTCTCCCTTTTGAGTTCATCAATGAAGCTCAGCGCAAGCGAAGCCGAAACTCCCCAGCCTAAAGCCCACCATCTACAGTGAAGTTCGGTGGCAAGCAGTGGCGAAGTTTCTCCCACTCAATGAAGTTTGGCATCAGGGAAGGCCGAACTCCGCAGCAGATCACCCAGTAAAGTTCGACCGCGCTCGAGACCGCCCAGGGCGATTCGGGCCGAACTCCCCCTCAAGTACGTCACCACTAACGAATCCGAGAGGTGCATAAAGTTGTCGGGCAAGCAAAGCCGACCCCCTCTCTGCGAGCAGGAAAGTCCGGTACCAAAGAAGCATGAAGTCTTCCGAAAAGTTTCGCGGGAAAGCGGAATGAGCCCCCACGCAAGCGAAAGCCCGAACTTCTCGAGCTCGCTGCAAAAGGAAGCCCCGACAGAAAGGGCGCGAAGAATCCTCCTCCCTGAAAGATTCCGCAGCTGTAAATCCGCTCCCCTCTACTCGAATTCTCGGGCGAAGTTTAAGAGCCGACGCCAAGTCTGAAGGACTAAACGGCTCCCCAAACGTGCGCGATTCAAGGCAAGTAAGCCCTACCATCGCGACCACAGCACGACTTGAGAATAACGTTCAGCTCCAAGATGAGATTGAAGAAGCTGTCAAAAAGGGGACGATGTGGATAAATTCTCCGACGCCGTCTGAAGCAGAGAAGATCGGCTTAAAGGCGCTGCAGTAACTAGAAAAGACAGAAGGTCGGCCGCTTCGTGGCGTCATCAAGCGCCACCCCGGGAGGAGCTAGGAGCTTAGCTACATCGGGGACTGTCGTTCCCATGCGACAAGGTAAGAGAAGCATGGTTCCAAATTAGAAGGCCGGCAGTGAGATAGAGGGAGTCCATCTGGACGGGACTTACTGTCCGAGGGAATCCAGGAACAACATTCCGACAACCTCGAACGGAAATGCGCTGCGATCAGCTTCTCCTCGGTAAAACTCTCCCTTTTCTCAATAAAATCATTCTGGTGCAAATCTATGCGATGACAGGGAAAAGAGTCCAGCCGCGTTAGGATAGGAGGAGAACCTTCGCTATGCGCAAGCAAAGTCGAGGCCCCGTCCACAAAGGACGGGATGGGGGGAGAGGCGAGGAAACGAACGGTCCTCATGTGCCCCCACAGTCGGCTAGGAACAGGAGAGAACCTCGCCCTAACGCGAGCAAAGTCGAAGGCCCGTCCATCTTAAAGACGGGATGGGGGGAGAGGCGGGACGACGGTCCTAATGTGCCTCAGCCCGTGGGAACAGAGGAGAACCTCTCTAACGCGAGCAAGTCGAAGCCTCGTTCACGTAAAACGAGATGGGGAGAGGCGAGACGACGGTCCCATGTCCCCCCACGCCGCTTAGGAATCAGGAGGAGACCTCGTCCTAACGCGCAGCAGCCAACCTCGGCTGCAGGAGATAAAGATCTTCCCCCGAGGGCAGCTTCGGCTGCAGGAGATAAATTCCCCCAGTGCCGCACTTCGGCCGCAGGAGATAAAGATCTCCCCGAGGCGCACA
>QRFJ01000077.1:448223-495723 GCA_006176705.1 Cocos nucifera
GTTAGGACGAGATTCCTCCTTCTGTTCTAACGGACTGTGTGGGACATATACGGACCGTCGTCCGCACCTCTCCTTCATCTGTCTAAGATGAATGAGGCCTTCGACTTTGCTCGCGTTATTAGACGAGATTCTCCATCCTGTTCCTAATGGACTATGGAGCACATTTGACCGTCATCCGTCTTCCTCCGTCTCGTCTAAGTGAACGAGGCCTTCGACTTGCTCGCCTTAGGATGAGATTCTCCTCCCATTCCTAACGGGCTGTGGGGGCACATGCGGACCGTCGTCCATGCCTCCCCCCATCTCATCTAAGATGAACGAGGGCCTTCGGCTTACTCGCGTATAGGACGAGATTCTCCTCCTATTCCTAACGGCTGTGGAGGCACAATACGGACCATCGTCCGTGCCTCTCCCCCATCTCGTCTAAGATGAATGAGGCTTCGACTTTGCTCGCGTTAGGACGAGGTTCTCCTTCTGTCTAACGGCTGTGGGGGCACATTCGGACCGTCGTCCGTCTCCTCCCGTCTCGTCTAAGGTGAACGAGGTGGCTCGACTTGCTCGTGTAGGATGAGGTCCTCCTTATTTCTAACGACTGTGGGGGCACATACGGACCGTCGTCCGCGCTCTCTCCCATCTCGTCTAAGGTGAACGAGGCCTTCAACTTTGCCATGTTAGGACGAGATTCTCCTCCTATTCTAACGGACTATAGGGCACATACGGACCATCGCTGCGCCTCTTCCCCATCTCGTTTAAGATGAACGAGGTCTTCGACTTTGCTCGCGTTAAGAGAGGTTCCTCCTCCTGTTCCTAACGGGCTGTGGAGGCACATTACGGACCATCGTCCGCGCCTCTCCCCCATCTCGTCTAAGATGAACGAGGCCTTCGACTTTGCTCGCGTTAGGATGAGGTTCCTCCTCCTGTTCCTAACGGGCCACTTTCGCTCGTTTCTTTCCGAATCACGTAATCCTTGCACCAGAAAATAATAACGCTGAGCGAAGGAGTTTTAATAAAGGAAGTCTACTGGTAATACATCCTCAGATTTTCTGAGTTCCAAGATCGGGAAAGCACTATTCCTCCGAGCTCCTTCAGGTGATAGGTTTCGGGCTGGATGACCTCCACCACTTCATACGGACCTTCCCAATTTGGGATGAGCTTTTCTTGACTTTGAGGCTGAGAGACGGTGACTCGTCGAAGCACTAGGTCCCCCACTCTGAACGTCTTACCCCTAACTCTGGAGTTGTAGTACTGGGCCACCTTCTGTCTGTAGGCTGCCATCCGGATGCGAGCCTCCTCCCTTTTTTCTTCCAGCAGGTCGAGGTTAACTCTGAGGTCCTGGGGGTTGAGCTGCTTGTTGAAGCCCGCGACTCGTGCAGACGGGGGCTGAAGTTCGATGGAGATAACTGCCTCCGTGCCGAAGAACAAGGCGAAGGATGTTTCCCTAATCGACGCCCTTTGAGTAGTTCGGTATGCCCAGAGGACGTGGTAGAGTTCGTCCACCCAAACCCCCTATCGAGCCTTGTCCTGATGCCTTGCAGCAGGATCCGATTGGTCACCTCAGCCTCTCCGTTGACCTGCAGGTGAGCCACCAATGTGAAGCGGTGGAAGATGTTCAGTCCTTCATAGAATTCGGCGAACCTTGCCCCAGCGAACTGTCGCCCATTGTCGATTATAAGGGTTTGGAGCAGGCCGAACCGGCAGACCAATGACTTCCAGACGAAGTCCTGCACCTTGGCCTCGGTAATCTTCGCTAGTGGTTCGGCTTCGATCCACTTGGTGAAATAATCGATCGCGATCAGGAGGAACTTTCGTTGTCCGAATGCCGTTAGAAAGGGGCCGAGTATATCCATTCCCCACTGCACAAATGGCCAAGGTGCACTGAGCGAAACAAGCTCGAATGCTGGCTGCCTTTGCACACTGGCGTTCTTTTGACAGCGGTCGTACTTCTTCACATATTCCACGGAATCGTGAAACAAGGTCGGCTAGTAGTATCCCTGCCGAAGTAGTTTTTGCGACAGGGACCTGGCTCCTACGTGACTTTCGCAGAGTCCTTCGTGCACGTTCCACAGTGCGAGGTTGGCCTTTGAAGGTCGGAGACATCTCAGCAATGGGAGGGAGTACGACCTCTTGTATAACTTGCCTTCATATAAAACGTAGCGGGAGACCTGATTCCTGAGCTTCCGAGCTTCTTTCCGGTCGTGAGGAAGGACCCCCTCTTTAAGGTAGGCAACCAACGGGTCGATCCAGCTGGGCTCGAATTCCGTTTGCAGGATGGCCTAAGATTCCTCTGTGGTTGGACACTTCAAAGTCTCCAAAAATACTTGGATAGTTCGGCCGAGGCTGAAGTAGCCAACTTGGAGAAAAGATCGGCTCTTGCATTTTCCGCCCTTGGAATATGCTGAATGCCAAGGCCGGAGTCAAATTCCTCACTTTTCCAAGGTATCTCATCATGCTTTCCTTCCGTGCTTCGTAGCTGCCGCTAACTTGACCGATCACCAGCTGAAAATCGCTGTAGACTTGAAGCCGATCTACTTTTAATTCCTTTGCTATTTTTAATCCGACGATCAGCGCTTCATATTCGGCCCCATTGTTGGTCGCGGGGAATTCAAAGCATAGCGCGTACTCGACGACGACTCCTTCGGGACTGACCAAGACCAATCCTGCACCAGCTCCAGCAGAGTTGGATGAACCATCCACGTGCAGAGCCCAAGAGCCTTCGGGGAGGTCGACGCTTTCTCCGGGGAGGTTCGGTTGCGATAGCTCGGCTTTGTCCAAGCTCGATTTCGCTTTGGTACCGACCTCGCTCTGTTCAAGCTTGGCTTCGACTAGAATGGTGCATTCTAGCACAAAATCCACCAATATCTGAGCCTTGATCGATGGCCTGGGTCGGTAGTTGATGTCGAACTCTGTGAGCTCGATTGCCTATTTCATAATTCTTCCGGAGGCGTCCGCTCGGTGAAGGACTGCTTTTATTAGTTGGTCCGTGAGGACCGTTACAGTGTGCTCATGAAAGTAAGGTCGGAGCCTCCTGGCAGCAATTAGAAGAGAGTAAGTTAGTTTTTCTAACCTAGAGTACCTGGTCTCCGCATCCCTCAGGACTCGACTCACGTAGTAGATCGATCATTGCGTCTTTGCTTCTTTCTTGACCAGGACTGCCGCCAGGACCATCGGGGAGACAGCTAGATACAGGAACAATTCTTCTTTGGATTCGGGCTTTGCCAGCAGTGGAGGTGAGCCAAGATAGTTTTAAGCTCCTCGAATGTCTGTTGGCACTCTGCCGTCCAGCAGAAGTCCTTTGGTCGTCTAAGAACTTGGAAGAAGGGCATGCATCGTTCGACCGACCTTGAGACGGAGTGATTTAGGGATGCCACCTTTCCGGTCAGGCGCTGAACTTTCTTGATCGTCTTTGGAGCAGTCATCTTCTGAATGGCTCGGATTTTCTCGGGGTTTGCTTCGATTCCGCATCTCGACACCATGAACCTCAGAAATTTTTCGAAGGTCACACCAAAGAGGCACTTGGTCGGGTTCAGCTTCATCTTGTGCTTCCTGAGTGCACCGAAGATCTCTTCAAGGTCGACGAGGTGGTCTATCGAAGCTCGACTTTTGACGAGCATATCATCCACGTACACCTCCATATTGCGGTCGATCTGCTTCTTAAAGACCTTATTAACCAAACGCTGGTAAGTTGCTCCTACGTTTTTTAGTCCAAATGGCATGATCCTATAGCAATAAAGACCACGGTCAGTAATGAAGGCAGTCTTCTCTTCGTCCTCGGACGCCATTCGTATCTGGTTATAACCAGAAAAGACGTCTATGAAGGTGAGGAGCTCATGGCCCGAGGTCGCGTCCACCAGCTGATCGATTTTGGGCAGGAGGTAGCTATCTTTCGGGCAGGCCTTGTTCAGCTTCTTGAAGTCGACGCACATCCTCCACTTGTTATTCACCTTCTTGACGAGGACCACGTTCGAAATCCAGGTCGGATAATTAACCTTCCGGATGAGTCCGACCTTGAGGAGCTTGTCTACTTCTTCGGTGATTGCTTTCTGCCTCTTCAGAGCGTGGTGGCGCATCTTTTCTCTTATCGGTCGGTGTCTTGGATCGACAGCCAGCCAATGTTCCATGACCTCGGCGTCAATCCCCGACATGTCCGCTGGGGTCCAGGCGAAGACGTTCGCGTTTCTCCTAAGGAAGGCGACGAGCTGCTCTCGAACCTCGTCTGCTAAGTTGGAGCCGATCTGCACCGCGTGCTTCGAGTTTCTGTCATTTAAGAGCACAGAGACGAGGTCCTCCATAGGCTCGCCTCGCTCCTCAGTGAGGTCCTCGCGGACATCCAGTCCGTCAACAAGATAAGGGTCGGGCAGTTCTCCCTTATGCAGGACGATTGAGTAGCAATGCCTCGCCAGAGCCTGGTCTCCTCTGACTTTTCCGACCCCATGACTCATTGGGAACTTCATCTTCAAATAATAGGTTGACACCACCGTCCAAAGTACATTTAGACCAGGTCGGCCGAGAATCGCATTATAGGCGAATGAAGTCCTCACGACTAGAAAGTCGACCTGCGCTTTGGCCAGTCTCGGATGTTGCCTTACCGTCACAGCCAAAGTTATTATGCCTTAGACTGGTACGGCGTTGCCAGCGAATCCTACCAGCAGAGAATTCATAGGCCCCAAGCGATCATCGGATAGGAACATTTTTGAGAAGGCATCGTAAAACAATACGTCGACCGAGCTTCCATTATCCACCAAAACGCGGCATACATCGTAGTCAGCAATGTTCAAAGAAATTACAACCGCATCATTATGCGAAAATTGGATCTCCTGGCCATCCGCCTCGGTAAAGGTCACGGGTTCCATGGTCCTCGGCCTCTTCATCGATCCCTCGGACCCGTTGACCTCTCCTTGTTGAAGTCCCCCCAAGACAGTGTTGATGACGCCAAGAGGCGGCCGATCTTCTTGCTGATTTTTTTCACTTGGCGGTAACGCCCTCAGTCGATCGTCCCGCTCTTCAGGTCGTCTTCACAGGAATCGGCCAAGTCTACCTCGCCTGACGAGCTCTTCGATCTCATCCTGGAGCTGGATGCACTCCTCAGTGTCATGACCATGGTCACGATGGTAAAGGCAGAACTTATTGGGATTGCGCTTGCTGGGATGGGAACGCATTCTCTCCGATCTCATAAGTCGTTTCCTAATCTCCATTAGCACTTGGATCTTCGGGGCGTTAAGGGGGGCGTAGTTGTGAAATCATCGTCGGGGAGAACTTCGGCGCTGGGGAGAACCTCGGCGTGCCCTTCCATCGGGGCTTCCCTGCCTTCGAGCTTGAGGGGGAGTTCGGGCTCGTCCGCGACCAGGAGGAGTCCGGGCTCGCTCACGACTAGGAGTCCGAGAATGCGGCCGAGCTTCAGTTTGCTTCCTTTCTTCGGCGGGCCTGTTTGGTCTGCCGATTCGCCGCTTGCTGCTGACTTCATTGTCCTTAGCCTCGAAGGCCTCCTCTGCCCGGGCATAACTTTCGGCTCGAGCTAGCATGTCAACAAAATCCCTGGGATACTTCTTTTTGAGGAAGAACAGCAAGTCATTCTTCTGAAGGCCACCCTTGAGGGCGGCCATGGCGATTGACTGGTCCAAATTTCGGACCTCCAATGCGGCAGTATTAAATCGGATAACATAAGCCCGGATGGATTCCCCCTCCTGCCTAATGGCCATTAAGAAATCTGAACCTCGACGCGGACGCCGACTACTGATGAAGTGGGCCGCGAATTATTGGCTCATCTGGTCAAACGATAAGATGGTACTCGGCTTAAGCGTCGAGTACCAATTCCTAGCAACTCCCTTAAGGGTGGAGGGGAAAGCCCGGCACAAGATGGCGTCTGATGCGCCGTGGAGCAAAATTATTGTCCGAAAGGCTTCCAGATGGTCGATCGGATTAGTGGTCCCATCGTAACTCTCGAGCTGCAGGAGCTTGAAGTTCGGCGGGATCGGCTCTTGCATAATTTTCTGCAAAAAGGGAGAGTCAGTACAAATGTCATTACCACGGAAGGAGGAAGTGTGATGAAGTTCCTCGATTCGCCGGCTCATTTCTAAGAGTCTTTGATCTAAGAGATCTTCACGGTCTTTGATCTCCAAAGTTTTCTGACAGAATGGGTGCGAGACTTCTCCCTGGGTCGAGCCATGGTTCGAGCAAGGGCTCTCCCTCCTTCGCCTCCCCCTTCCGGGGACTAGAGGTCGGGTAGCCCAAGTCGGCCGTTTCTGAGCTGGACCACACGGCTCTGGAGAGTCCCACGCCAGTTGGACTGGTGCCGGAGTCTGCCGGTGCATGGCCTGCACCGCCTCCGTGAGGCCACGAACCTGTTGGACGAGCAGGTTGAACTGTTCCGCATCCACCGCAGCCACAGATGGAACCTAGGCCCGGGCTGGAGTGGGAGCGGACGGATCTGAACGGGATCAGACCACGAAGGCCGTTAATCGCCGGATCGAAGCTCTCTTGGAGGGCATTTTCTCTTGGAAAAGAACTCTGGAGAGGAAAGAGGGGGATCTCTGGAGAGAGATCGTCGCTGAGCATTCCTTTAAGAACAAGAGAGCCTCAAGAACAGAAGCGGCCCTCCTAGCGTCAAATCTGTTGGTGCAAAAATTGGTCGTCGTCGGAATCAGCTGGAGCGGAGGTGGATGAGGTCGCCGTCGGGGACCTGCAAAATAAAATTTCGTCCGGAGCCAGTGGGGGGTGGCTCTGGCAGGACCCTCCGACGATCAAGTCAGCTTTTGCCAATAGATATGGAGTGCTCTGGAGTGAGTTCGGCGGAGTTTAGAGAGGAAGAGGAGAGTTTCGGGCTTAGAGATAGCATATCTGGAGGGTCCTATTTATAGGCAGAGCTTGATTGATGGTGACGGCCATACCGCCTGGTAGCGAGCCGTCGGAGCCGCATGGAGTTTGGTACGGAGAGGAAGGCATCATCAGATGGACAGTGGCAGCCATACTGGCGGGTCGTGGGTTGCATGAGGCTGGTTACGGAGAGAGTGGCATCGCCAGTAGTGGTGGCCATGTCGTCCGATTGTGGGCCGCATGAGGCTTGTTACGGAGGAAAAGGTGCCGCCAGACTGATAGTGGCGGCCATACCGTCGAGATTCGACAGCCGTAGCTCGAGGAAGCAGGCGTTGGTCGACGGATTCGGGCATATACCAATTTCAAAGGAGTTCGGACTCCTAGAGGAGTTCAGCCAAAAGAGGGCTCGGAAGGAGTTCGACTCCTGTGGGAGTCCAACTGGAGCTTGGCCACTGAGGAGTTCGGCCAAAGAGGGAGCTCGGCCGGGGCGCAACCACTAAGGAGTTCGACCGGAGGGGGAGCTCGAAAGGAGTTCAGCTTCTGTGGGAGTCCAACTGGAGCTCGACCGCTAAGGAGCTCGGTCGGGGCGCAACCGCTGAGGAGTTCGGCCGAAGGAGGAGTTCGGCTCCTATGGAAGTCCGACTAAATCTCGGCCGTTGAGACTCTTCCGTAGCTACCAATTGCGTTGGACTGGGCATCGAACTGAACTTCAGCAGGAGCGGAGTTTATTCCCAACAGGTAGTATAGTGTGCCGTCAAATCTGCTTCTACATGCTTCCGTGTCTATAAAATTAACAATGCATCATAATATACAAATATTGAAACATGTTATTTACTATTTAAATGTGTCTGATGTCATCCACATGCCAAACATGTCATTTTTGCAAATTGCAAGCAACATATTTGAACCGGAAATGACATCATCCAGGTGACTAAGTTAGAATCATTAAAAAAAATACATAAGTTTTTCCAAGCAAATAGACGCATTCAGAGTTTCAGACACAAACCAAGATAGAGACATGAAGGGGAAGGGGGAGGGGGGTGGGGGTGGAGAGAGAGAGAGAGAGAGAGAGAGAGAGAGAGAGAGAGAGAGAGCATACCATGATTTTTGTACACCATCCATCTCCAATTTCCTGCTCAATCGAACACGTAGTTCTAGAGCATTTTCTAGCCAATCTAACTTTATCTAATGATAAACCAGTGAACTCTGCTATCTCTTCATCTCGTGAGTATCTTCCTTCTCCGTTAGACAAGTCTCTTCTAGCTTCCTGGATTCGCTTAATAACTTTTTCCATTCTCACCTAAAATAATGAACACAGTATCAAGTAAAGCCACATTAGTATTCTGAGAAGCACATATGAAGAACTTAAAGCTTCCAGTGTAAATATAAAAACATACAGGTATCTGGATCCCCTTAGAATGTCTTGCTATTACTGCCAACATTGATTTCCTAATCCAGTATTGAACATAGGTTGAGAACTTGCATCCCCTCTTGTTGTCAAACCTCTCTGCACCATTAAGGACACCCACATTGCCTGCCTGCGGTATGTTGGCATGGACTGATAGTCACTATTCAAGAATGACAATCCAACTTCATCATTAACAAATGGATAAAGGTGCACTTCTGAACCTGAAGTAGATCATCAAAGTTAATTCCCATTCCCCTATACTTCCTGGCGAGAAACATGACTAAGGAGCCGGTACTTTTTATAAGTTCATCCCTACAGTACCAACCAAATTGCAAACGCTGATGCAGGGTCTTCCGATCAATCCCAGCAGCTTCTGCCCACCGGGCATAAGTGGCTGGTTGGCCAATTTCCTCTTCCAGTTTTATGCGGGTTCTTTCGAGGTTTGCAACTTCCTATACATTCACAGTTAAACTGATTTATTAATTCTTCATCAAACACTACAAAGAGAATATATTCAAATCCATGCAGAATAAATATTACCTTAACTCCCCTTGTCATTTCCGATTCATTGCTAGCTATTAGGACCCTTCTTTTTCTTGATTCTGAAGAATAGTTCAACTTGCCTAAACCAGTTGGAAGTGAAAATGTTTTGCAATGTTTTTTGGAGGTGCCTAACAGAGCAGACATCTCAGAAGCTCTTTCCAAGGCTCTTCTTCTTCTTAGTTTCCTCTCTTTTTTCTTCCCAGAGTGAGCAATTATGTTATGCTTTTGCTTCCCCATAGGGAACTCTAAGGAGCAGCCTCCAGAATGCTCACCATGTAGGGAATTTGAATTATCTGCAGTTGGTGCGATAAGTGTCATGGAGAGACATGCATGAAATAATTTCAGAGCTCCAAGCCTTCGTATATGTACCAGAATATCTCTCTGCAGCCTTACCAAATCTGTTCCAGCAAAGACATCTTCTATCCTATCAAGGTTTTCCATTAGTAAGCTATACTGCAAGGAGCTGCTTGCTTTTAGCCTTGCATGATAAGTAGATGAATCCTCTTCCATCATGTTAATGGGTCTATTTAAATCATGGATGCCTTTGAGTAACTTCTTATCCAAGTTTACCTGAAACATGAAAAAAACAAGATCATTTATGAAATTTCTTGCTAAAAACGAGGAAAGAGAAATTCACAAAAGCAAGAATTTTCTGATGCGACCATTCAAGAATAGACAGATACTGATTCTGATCTTCACCTCATTTGCATCAGCAGACATATTCTCGATGCTTTGTGGTGCTTCAAATGAGCACACATATGCTTTTAAAGCATCTCTATGCACTAGTTCAACTCTCTCTGTAAAAAGATGTTGGGGTGATACTTTTCCCAGTTCAAAGGAAACCTCTCTGACTCTGACTGTAAGAAATGAACTACAGTAATCAGTAATGCAAATTAGAAATATGTAATAGGAACTTACCCATGAACTAAAACAGAATGCAATGCATGTTTCAACATAGCTTTAAGTCCATTAAATCATCCATATTAAAATGAGAACATTTATTTTAATAATGATTATCAATACCAAAAGAGGTGGAACATGATCTGGTTTTCATTCCACCATATGAATCAATTCTTTATCACCCTATCAAAGTTATGATATGGCTTCCATTGTCAATCTGAGGACTGGGTTACAGACTGATCCAGGATGGCCAATTAAGCTGCGCTGCCACATATTCAGGAAAATCCAAACCATGAATCAAATGATACAGAATTGAATCGGCAGGTGGGCCACTTTATGAGGTTCATGTGCGCCAACCTGCTTCATACCAAGTGCACCATCCACCTTGGTTATCTATCATGTTTCTGATGATGTATCCATTTACTTAAATGAACACAACCTATGAAAAGTTGTGGCATAACATGGTTGCCATGAGAAGTACCGAGCAGTGCAAGAATTTAGCTGAAGCAGTAGTCTTCTAACATGAATTCCTACCTTCAGAATTTCACCACAAAGATAAGGACTAAAAGAGCTCTTCTATAAAGAAAGCAAGAAATTCAAACATCAAGTAATGGAATATCTTAGATTCCCTAATGAAAGAGTGGCCAACCTTCTGGTTTCCCAGACTTATTGACCCCAAATACTGCAAATCAAATTTATCCCCTAAACATATTGTATTGGTAGACTGCTGAACAGCTTACTTTCCAGCTTGTGATAAGTAACATCTTCCAGTCAACCACGTAAACACAATCCTGCCTCTTGAATAATCCACTATTTCCAATCTGTTATTTTTGGATTGCTGGTTCATTTTTTAGTAACCCAAGACATTCTTGTATTACGACCCCTCCTAACCATCCCAACTTATATATCAGTTACCATTTGCTATAATAACTATGATCCAACCCTAGAAAATGAGGCTATAGCAAAATCTCATATGATATAAGATCTACCTCAACTGCTTCTTCATGCAAACACTTGAAATACAAACAATTCTTTCCCCTTGATTGAACAAAAGATGAAAAGAAAAGCCACGGGTGGCAAAGAAGAACTTATTCCTAACTGAGGATCCTTTTTCATTCTTTGTAACTCTAAACACGGTACTATGAGATAAATATACACTCCCACCACTCATCCTTAAGCTTATTATAGAACTATACTAATTCTCCCGAAATGCCTTTTCAAAATTGTATAACCATGGCAATCAAACTTTTGCATATCAAGTATGAGAATCCATGCCACACGGTCTCCAAGCTTAAAAACAACAGATAGCAGGGGTATTATTAATCCAACATCAGCTCAATTTATGTATGTTTCATCATGCATCGACTAAACTAATAGTCCACACCAAACAAAGAAAGTCTAATTCACTTATAGAACAAGATTAACAGTTCTCTTCGACTCAAACTAGAATAGGGAATCAAATATTTTCCTCTTCCATCACATAGAGGATTTCTTTTCAACTGTAGAATAGCTTGCAATCTAAAATATTTTCTGTTGGGAATAAATTCCACTCTCGCCAAAGTGGTGCTTAGCCTAATGCAGCTGGTAATTACGGAAGAGCTTCGATCGAGAATTGTCATCCCAGCGGCCGAACCCTATCCGATCTCCTCCAGCGGCCGAACTCATCCAGTGGCGGAACTCCTCCAGCTAGATTCCGAACCCAATCGAACTCCACAACGGCCGAGCCCCAGTCAAACTTCCATAGCGGCCGAACTTCTGGATTCCTCCTTCAGTCGGGCTTCTATGAGAGCCGAACTCCTTCCAAACTCCTCCAACAGTCGGGCTTCTACGAGAGTCAAACTCCTTCCGGACTCCTCCAGCGGTCGGACTTCTACGGGAGCCAAACTCCTTCCGGACTCTTCCAGTCGAACTTCTACGGGAGCCGAACTCCTTCCGAATTCCTCCGGCAATCGAGCTTCTACGAGAGCCGAACTCCTTCCGAACTCCTCCAGCAGTCGGACTTCTAGGGAGCCAAACTCTTTCAGTCGGACTTCTACGAGAGCCGAACTTCTTCCGAATTTCTCCTTCAGTCGGATTTCTACGGGAGCCGAACTCCTTCCGGACTCCTCCAGCAGTCAGAATTCTATGGGAGCCGAACTTCTTTCGAATTCCTCCTTCAGTCGGGCTTCTATGGAAGCCGAACTCCTTTCGGACTCCTCCAGCAGTCGGACTTCTACGAGAGCCAAACGCTTTCCGAATTCCTCTTTCAATCGAGCTTCTACAGGAGCCAAACTTTTTTCGGACTCCTCCAACATTCGAACTTCTACGGGAGCCGAACTCCTTTCAGATTCGGGCTTCCACAAGAGCCGAACTTCTTCTAGATTCCTCCAGCAGTCGGATTCCTGTAGGAGCCGAACTCTTTCCGGACTATTCCTTCAGACGGATTCCTACAGACGATTCCTTCAGACGGATTCCTACAGACGATCCCACTATTGAACGGTTATAATTATCATTTATCAGAACAATTACGATTGTCATTTATCAGAATAATTACGATTGGCATTTATCAAGACGGTTACGACGATCATTTATTAGAACAGTTACAACAAGCTCCGTCTATAAAAAGGATCCTCCAGATACGTTTTCTCGAAGTTTTCTTTTTTTTCTCGAAACTCTGCCGAATTTTTCTCTGAGCACTCCATTTCTGTTAGCCAGAAAAGCTAACTTGACCGTCAGAGGATTCTATTGGAGTCACCACCATCAACTCCGAATGGGACTTTATTTTGCAGGTCACTGGGGTGACCTCGTCTTTCTCGACTCCAGCTCGATCCGACGTCAACCAAATTCTGCACCAACATTTTCCATTGATAAACTCCAATTCCGCACACCTAAGTTTCCATGTATATGCGTACTATATTGACAGAATATCCAAAAACCATTAATTCATCAAACCAACTCGAACATTTTTGTTTCAACTGAGAAAAATTTCGTGGAAATTCAAGCACACAAATTTCACACTTCCTGAAGCTGGCGACTCAAAAACATGATTCTGTTGTCATAATCAAATCATAACTACATTAAAATGGAATATTAGCATCCAATCCTGTCCCTAGAGTGTTCCACACACACAAAGAGAGAGAGAGAGAGGCTGTATATAGCAAACAAAGCAAATACCAAGAAACTAGCACAGGGGAGAGGCGAACCCTCAATAAACAGATAAAGATCGCAAGAAGATAACCAATAACCAATACAAACCAATACAGAGAAGAGAAGTTAACTGGTAGGCATCGTGGACTCACAAAAAGATGAGGGAGGGTGGTGGTGGTCATGAAGCCGGGCGCATGGATTGGTGGGGAGAGGAGATTGGATGGGAAAAGCCCACCTCTTCGACGCCACCATGAAGCCAAACCCCATCTGCCTTAACCAAAAATAAGGCCCTCAGGTGGTGGAGGTGGAGGATAACATTAGAAATAAAAGAAGAGAATGGAAGTGAAGATAGAATGGAGGTCACCACTCCACCGCCACCACCGGTTTCCCATCTCCGAAACAGAGGCTCACCTTTTTTTCCAGCTTTCCCCAGCCCTCGTCGTCCAGCATTGGAATATCTTAGTCCCGGGCTGGCCCAAAGACGTGCGACCCAACACGATCCTAGCCTTGTGGATCTATCCGGTTCCAAGCTTGGGACCCATTCATGAAATAGAGTTGGACCGCCATGGGCTTTAACATTCTCGGGTTTTGACGTTCCTAATTAGGTCCGATACCCAGCCGAATGCCTTTAATTTTGTTTCCCCACTTTTATAGGGTGGAAGGACGCTTAATATGGATATATCCAGAGAAATTAGAAAACAAAACATCGGGAATAGTTAGCCCAAATCTAATCTCCAACGTACTCGGATTTTTTTTTTTAATTTATTATTTTCAAAACTACCTCCTTTTCTATCTTATTTTCAAAACTATCCTTGACTTAGCAATCGCCACTTCAAGCAGCGATTTCTTTATCAAATAGACATCTGACGTGGCATTAAACTCACCACTTCAAATGGTGAGTTTATTATTTTTTTTTTATTTGTTTCCAGATGGAGGATGGAGGGAGAAAGGGCCGTGGATGCTGCGGGGGGGTGCGGGATGCAAGCGGGGGACCCATGGGTGGGAGGGATTTTTTTTTTCTTTTGGTATAGTAGTTGGAGGATGCGATGGGAGGATTGATGGGATTAGAGGGGACCTAGAGGGAGGGGGACGGAGGGGGTTGTGGTGGTGACAGGTCACTCGGGAGGCGGGGTGATCGACCGGGAACCGATCGGGGAGTGGAGGCACGGGACGGAGGGGGAGGGGGGCGGTAGTGATCGATGGGGACCCAGTCGGAGGGTGGTGACAGGTACGTGGAAGGAAAAGGGGTACAGCGGTGGGGGGAGGAGAGGGAGAGTTCTTTTTTTTTTGTTTCATGGACGAAGGGAGAGGAGGTGCGAGGCCCGGTGGTGATCGATGGGGACCTGCCCGGGGGTAGGGGTGGTGGGTGGCGAGGACGGGAAGGTTTTTTTTTTCTTTCCCTTTCTTTTTTTTCTTTTTTTCATTTTATTTTTTTTATTTTTTTCGACTAACGGATGGGGAAGAGGAAGGAAGGTTTTTTTCCCTTAAAAATACTTAAAAATTAATTAATTAATTAATTAATTATTAAATTATATTTTTTAAATATTAATAAAATATTATTTTTAAAAAAATTAAAAAATATGTGGATGGCATCGAGGAGTGGCAACCATGGACGATGTTGGTGGAAGGGTTTGGGTATTCGGCGCAAAGTCATGGGTGGAGGAGTCGCTAGTAGTGCCAGAGGAAAATATGGGTATTCAGAAAAAAAAAAAAAAATTAAAATAATAATAAAAATTTATTTTTAAAATATAATTTGAAAAAAAATGATTAAGGTCCAAAGAACCCATCCGGCTCTCGAGTGCACTCGTCGGCAAAGTTGGAAGGTGCTTATTTTTTAAAATTAATATTTTTAAAATTAATATTTATTATTATTTTAAAAATATTAATTTTAAAAAATAATTTAAAAAAGTGTCTCTCAACTCCAACGAAGAGCCAGACGAGTTCTTTAGATCTTAAGTATTTTTTTAAATTTTTTTTAAAAAATAATTTATTATTATTAGTTTAATTTTTTTTTAATTTTTTTTTCCTTTTTTTTGTTAACGCAGAAACTAGTTGTCGCCAGAATTAGTTGGAGCAGAGGTAGACGAGGTCGCTGTCGGAGACCTGTAAAATAAAGTTCCGCCTGGAGCCGGTGGGGGTTTGCTCCAGCAGGACCCTCCGACGATCAAGTCAGCTCTGGCCAATAGGAATGAAGTGCTCAGGAATGAGTTCCACAGAGCTTAGATAGAAGAGGAGAGCTTAGAGATCAGAGATTAGCGATTAGAGGATAGCGTATCTGGAGAGTCCTTTTTATAGGCAGAGCTTGATGGTGACAGCTACAACTGTCTGATGGAGGGTCATTCGAGACTGCACCGAATTTGATGCGGAGAGGATGATGTCGTCAGGTCGAAAGCGACAGCCATGCCGTCCGACAGTGGTGGGCTGCTCGAGGTCTGGCGGAGCCACTGTAGCCTCGCCTGTGGCAGACTGACGATGATCGTTCGTCCAGCTTTAATAGCCATGGCTCCCAGAAAGCAGGCATTGATCGATGGACTTCGGCATATATCGATTTCAGAGGAGTTCGGCCAAGGGGAAGCTCGGAAGAAGTTCGACCGCTAGGAGTCCGAAGGAGCTTGCCGATTGAAGGGACGGCCGCTTGAGTAGTTCGATCGAGGGATGACTGCCGAGGAGTTTGATTGCTGGGAGTCCGAAGGAGCTCGGTCGGCTGAAGGGACGGTCGCTTGAGGAGTTCGACCGAGGGATAACTATCGAGGAGTTCGGTCGCTGGGAGTCCGAAGGAGCTCGGCCGGCTGAAGGGACAACCACTTGAGGAGTTCGGTCGAGGGACCACTGCCGAGGAGTTCGGCCGCTAGAAGTTCGAAGGAGCTCGACCGCTGGGGAGTTCGGCTAAGACCCGACTGCTGAGCAGTTCGGCCGGCCCTAAGAGTTTGGCTAAGACCCATCCGCTGAAGCTCTTCCGTAGCTACTGGTTGCATTAGGCTGAGCATCGAACTAGACTTCGGCAGGAGCGAGATTTATCCCCAACGTAGCTCCCCCACTTCCGAGTTCGAAACTCGAAGAAAGGGAGTGCAGAAAAGGCGACTGCCGAAGTCTTCTTCTGGGCTCCGTGCTGGTTCAAGTCGAAGCTCGGGGGAGATCTTATCTCCAACTAAAGTTGATATTGAAGTTGAGGCCCGGGGGAGATCCCATCTCCAATCGAGGTTAAGGTAGGCTTCGTCTCCTGTGATCGAGGTCGGAGGTTGAGCTCATCGGGGGCGACATTGTCTCCTACAGCCGAGGCTGACTCGGAGGAGATCTCTCCTGCAGTCGAGGTCAATACGGGCGCTTGGAAGAGATCCGATCTCTGGCCAAGGTTGGCTCGGTCGCTTGGCAGAGATCTTCTCTCTGGCCGAGGTTGGCTCGGTCGCTCGGGAGAGATCTTATCTCTTACGATCGAGGTTGATGCGGGCGCTCGCGTTAGGACGAGATTCTCCTCCTATTCCTAACGGACTGTGGGGGACTTTGCTCGCATTAGGATGAGGTTCTCCTCCTGTTCCTAATGGGCTGTGGGGGCACATACGGATCGTCGTCCATGTCTCTTCCCCCGTCTCGCCCTTTGCGAACGAGGCCTTTGACTTTGCTCGCGTTAGGACGAGGTTCTCCTCCTATTCCTAATGGGCTGTGGGGGCACATTCGGACCGTCGTCCATCTTCCTCCATCTCGTCTAAGGTGAATGAGGTCTTCGACTTTGCTCGCGTTAGGACGAGGTTCTCTCCCTATTCCTAACGGATTGTGGATTTTGCTTGCATTAGGACGAGATTCTCCTCCTGTTCCTAACGGGCTGTGGGGGCACATATGGACCGTTGTCCGTGCCTCTCCTTCCATCTCATCCTTTGTGAATGAGGCTTTTGACTTTGCTCGCATTAGGACGAGATTTCTCCTCCTATTCCTAATGGACTGTGAGGGCACATTCGGACCATCGTCCGTCTCTCCCCATCTCGTCTAAGGTGAACGAGGTCTTCGACTTTGCTCGCGTTAGGACGAGGTTCTCCTTCTATTTCTAACGAACTGTGGGGGCACATTCGGACCGTCATTCACACCTCTCCTCCCATCTCGTCCTTTGTGAATGAGGCTTTCGACTTTGCTCGCGTTAGGATGAGGTTCTCCTCCTATTTCTAACAGCCTGTGGGGGCACATTCGGACCGTCGTCCATCTCCCCCCATCTCGTCTAAGGTGAACGAGGCCTTCGACTTTGCTCGCGTTAGGATGAGGTTCTCCTCCTATTCCTAATGGGCTGTGGGGGCACATTCGGACCGTCGTCCGCGCCTCTCCCCCCATCTCGTCCTTTGTGAACGAGGCCTTCGATTTTGCTCGCATTAGGATGAAGTTCTTGTCCTATTCCTAACGGACTGTGGGGGTATATAAGGGCCGTTGTCAGGACCTCTCCCCCATCTCGTCCTTTGTGAATGAGGCCTTCGCTCGGGAGAGATCTTATCTCTGGCCGAGGTTGAAGGTCTTTAACCTGCTCGTGTTAGGATGAGGTTCTCCTCCTGTTCCTAACACGGCAACTATCGACTGCTTCTTCCCTGTCATCGCATAGTTTTTGCATCCAGAAATAATATTATTTGTTGGGGGAGAATTTTACCGAGGGGGTGTTACTGGCAGCACGTCCCCGTTTCAGGATCGTGGGGGCGTTGTTCCTCCGAGTTTCCTTAGGCAGTGAGGCCCGGGCCGGATGACCTCCTCTGTCTCATGCTGGCCTTCTCAATTTGGAGAAAGCTTCTCTAAGCATTGTCGCTGAAAGATGATGAATCGCTGATGTACCAAGCTCCTCCTCAGAGTAACGTTGATGGCACCGTGAGGCAGCCGAGCTTGTCGTTTCTGATTACGGCAGCAGCCTTGGCCGATCTTCTGCTTCAGACTGGTGTCGGAAGAATTTACTAAGCCGCCCCTTTATGACGAGCTCCTCAATTTCATCTCGGAGCTGAATGTATTCCTCAGTGTCGTGGCCGTGGTCGCGATGGTAGGGGCATTGCTTGCTTCGATTGTGCATGTTTGGGGGAGATCGTAGTCCTTCTAGCCTTGGCAGCTCTTTCTTAACCTCCGTGAGAATTCGAGTTCGAGGGGCGTCGAGGGGGGCGTAGTCGCGGAACCTTTTGGGAGGAGGACTTCTTCGCGCTCTTCTGTCGAAGCTTCCTCGGTGGCAAGCTTGAAAAGTTCGAGCCTTGCTTGCGCTAGGGAGGTCGTGAGCGCGGCTGAACTTCCTATGGAACCTTCTGCGGGAGAACTTTATGCCCTTTTGTTGGGGCTTCCTTAGAGCCATGCTCGAGAGGAAGTTCGGCCTCGCTTGCGTCGAACTTCATTTTGATGATGAGCTTTGAGGGGGAGTTCGGCCTCGCTTGTGCCGAAGTTCATTTCGCTTTTTCGTGAATCTTCCGTGGGAGAACTTTATGTCCCTTTGTTGGGGCTTTCTTAGAGTCATACTTGAGAGGGAGTTCAGCCTCGCTTGCGCCGAACTTCATTCCGATGACGAGCTTTGAGTGGGAGTTCGGTCTTGCTTCCACCGAACTTCATTCCAATGATGAGCTTTGAGGGGGAGCTCGGCCTCGCTTCCGCCGAACTTCATTCTGTCTTCTTATGAAACTTGCGGGAGAACTTCATGTTCTTTTGTCGGGGCTTCCTTAGAGTCATGCTCGGAAGGGAGTTCGGCCTCGCTTGCACCGAACTTCATTTCGATGATGAGCTTTGAGGGGGAGTTCGGCCTTGCTTCTGTCGAACTTCATTCCGATGATGAGCTTCGAGGGGGAGTTCGGCCTCGCTTGCGCCAAAGTTCATTCCGCTTTCCCACGAAACCTTCCATGGGAGAACTTCATGTTCCTTTGTCGGGGCTTCCTTAGAGTCATGCCCGAGAGGGAGTTCGGCCTCGCTTGCACCGAACTTCATTCCGATGATGGCTTTCAGGGGGAGTTCGGCCTTGCTTCCATCGAACTTCATTCCGTCTCCTTATGAAACCTGTGGAAGAACTTCATGCCCTTTTATCGGGGCTTCCTTAGAGTCATACTCGAGAGGGAGTTTGGCCTCGCTTGCGCCGAACTTCATTCCATTTTCCACGAAACATTCTACGGAAGAACTTCATGCCCCTTTGTCGGGGCTTCCTTGGAGTCATACTCGAGAGGGAGCGCCGAACTTCATTCCGATGATGAGCTTTGAGAGGGAGTTCGACCTCACTTGCACCGAACTTCATTTCGATGATGAGCTTTAAGAGGGAGTTCGGCCTTGCTTCCGTCGAACTTCATTTCGATGATGCGGGAGAACTTTTGCTCTCCGTTTATCATTTCTTAAAGCGATTGGTATGTCCGAATGCTCTTCCTTAAGGCTGATTTCTCGCATCCTCATGACGGGTTTGCTGGCAAGTCCCCGCCGGAGGTTGTCACATAGCCAGCATCATCTCGGCGAGGCCACGAACCCGACCAGCAGGTTGAACTGCTCCACATCTGCGGTGGCTTTGTATGGAACCTAGGCTGCCAGGGCTGAAACGGGAGTAGATGAACCTGATGCACAGGCCAACGATCGCTGAGTCGAAGCTCTCCGAGGAGGCATTTTCTCTTCGGAAAAGAACTCTAGTGAGGAATAAGAGAGATCTCTGGAGAGGAAAGAGAGAAATCATCGCCGAGCACTCCTTTAAGAACAAGAAAATCTCGGAGGTTTAGGCCCTTCCTCTAGCACCAATCTGTTGACGCAGAAACTGGTCGTCGTCAGAATCAGCTGGAGTGGAGGTGGACGAGGTCGCCGTCGGAGACCTGTAAAATAAAGTTCCATCCGGAGCTGGGGGGGTTGCTCCGACAGGACCCTCCGACGATAAAGTCAGCTCTGGCCAATAGGAATGGAGTGCTCGAAAATGAGTTCCACAGAGCTTAGATAGAAGAGGAGAGCTTAGAGATCAGAGGTTAGCGATTAGAGGATAGCGTATATGGAGGATTCTTTTTATAGGCGGAGCTTGATGGTGACAGCTGCAGCTGTCTGATGGCGGATCGCTCGAGACTGCATCGGGTTTGATGTGGAGAGGATGATGTCGTCAGGTCGAAAGCGACTGCCATCCGACAGTGGTGGGCTGCTCGAGGTCTGGCGGAGCTGCTGTAGCCTCGCCTGTGGCAGACTGACGGTGACCGTTCGTCTAG
Source organism: Cocos nucifera (assembly GCA_006176705.1). Lineage (NCBI taxonomy): Eukaryota > Viridiplantae > Streptophyta > Magnoliopsida > Arecales > Arecaceae > Cocos > Cocos nucifera. The sequence continues at coordinate 468,165 of QRFJ01000077.1, forward strand.
CTTTAATAGCCATGGCTCCCAGAAAGTAGGCATTGATCGATGGACTTTGGCATATATCGATTCCAACGGAGTTCGGCCAAGGGGAAGCTCGGAAGAAGTTCGGCCATTGGGAGTCCGAAGGAGCTCGGCTGGCTGAAGGGACGGTCGCTTAAGGAGTTCGACCGAGGGATGACTGCCGAGGAGTTTGGCCGCTAGGAGTCCGAAGGAGCTCGGTCGGCTGAAGGGACGACCGCTTGAGGAGTTTGATCGAGGGATGACCGCTGAGGAGTTCGATCGCTGGGAGTTCGAAGGAGCTCGGTCGGCTGAAGGGACGGCCACTTGAGGAGTTCGACCGAGGAACGACTGCCGAGGAGTTCGACCGCTGGAAGTCCGAAGGAGCTCGGCCGGCTGAAGGGACGGCCGCTTGAGGAGTTCGGTCGAGGGACGATTGCCGAGGAGTTTGGCCGCTGGGAGTCCGAAGGAGCTCGGCCGTTGGAAAGTTTGGCTAAGATCCGACCGCTGAGCAGTTCAGCCGGTCCTAAGAGTTCGACTAAGATCCGTCTGCTGAAACTCTTCCGTAGCTACTGGTTGCATTAGACTGAGCATCGAACTAGATTTCGGTAGGAGCAGAGTTTATCCCCAACATTTTCTATGCCCTCTCGCCCCTCACATGCCGACCATTGCTCCACATACCTTGGGCCCCACACATGCTGGCGGTCCCTCCCCATCCCACACCACTGCGTAATCATGTAGGGTGGGAAGGGACTGCCAACGTGTAGAGGGTCAAGAGGGTGCGTGGAGCAATGGTCAGCATGCTGAGGGCGAAGAATGTGCAGAGGAGAAGAAAGAAACTTATAATAATAATAATAATAATAATAATAATATTATTATTATTATTATTATTATTATTAATTTTAAAAAATAATTTAAAAATATTATTTTAAAAATAATTTTTAAATAGTAAAAAATATTTTAAATAATTTTTTTAATAATAAAAAAATTATTTTAAATAATTTTTTTATTATTCTAAATTATTTTTTAAAAATAAATTATTATTATTCTTTTAATTTTATTAAATTATTTTAATTTTAAAAAATATACATATGCATGCGGAGGAGTAGCGACCGGATGGAGGAGCCGTGAGTGGTGCTAGAGGGAAGGTGTAGGTGTTCGACGTAGATTCATGGAAGGAGAAGAATGTAAAGAAAAAATTTAGAAAAAAATGCTTAAGATCTAGAGAACCCTCCCACATATTTTTTTAATTTTTTAGATAATATTTTATTATTATTTTAAAATTTTAATTAAATATTTTTAAATATTTTATTTTATTTTATTATTTAATTTAATTTACTTTATTTATTTTTTATTTTTTATTTTTTTCTTATTTTTAAGCATTAAATTTTTTTTTCATTTCATTCTTCTCCTTTTATGGATCTACGTCGAACACCCACCTCCCTCCGGCACCACTCGCAGCTCCTCGGCGCGACTGCTGCTCCTCAATGCCGACCCACATTTTTTTTAAAATTATTTTTTTAAAAAAAATAATATTTTATTTTTATTTTAAAAATCTAATTAAATTTTTTGAAATATTTTATTTTATTTATTTTTATTTTTATTATTTAAAAACCCTTCCTTTCTTCTTATTTTATTATTTTATTTATTTTATTTTATTTATTATTTATTTTTTTTTCTTAATTTTAAGCATAAAAAAACACTTTCTTCCTTCCCCCGGCCCTCACTCTCTCCTCCCCCTCCGTCCGCGCCTCCCTCCCCTCCGTCCACACCTCAATTGGATCCCCACCGTCGGTCGCCTCGGTAACTACACCTCCTCCCCCTTCGTATGCCAAAAAAAATCCTTTCTCCCCTTCGCAATTGCATCCCCCCTCCCTCCATCCTCCGTCCGATCCCCCGGCCCCCGCTCGCATCCCTCTCTTCCCCTCCACCAGCCCCCGACTCGCATCTCCCTCCCTGTGTACCATCCCTCTTCCTTCGTCCGCCGTCCTACCTACCTTCGTCCAATCCATCTTTCATCGAGAGTGAAAAAAAAAGGATAAAATTATCGGTTGAAGTGGCGAGTCCATCTAAAATCGATCGACAAGTCTAAACTTGCGAGTTCAATTAGCGATTTCAACTGAACTCGTCGGTTGGCCCGGCAAGCTTGAACTCGCCACTACCGTTTGATGATTTTATTGAGCCATGTTAGCTGATTGTGACCGACTGAGGTGGCAATAAAATTGCCATTTAAAGTGGTAATTTCACACGTGGACAACAATGATTTTGAAATTAAATTTGAAGCAACTATATTTTTAAAATTAAATATTAAAATAATAATTAAAAAAAATCCCCAAGAGATGACCAATGTGTAGTCTTTCAATAGATGCGAGTAGCCTGAAAAATCGTAGAACAGGAGATGCCAACTAGCAGCTGTACTCGTTTGCCGTTAGATCTATCCGACAATCATGGTTGAATCTTTATGCGCTCTACTCACAAACCGAGCCTAGCGCAGCATATCTCCGCCCATACAGTCCGTACCAGAAATAGTGGTGTTGCATGGGCGACTACCCCAAACAATAATAAGACATGAATCAGGATCTCTGATAACAAATCCAACTCTGTCTTGAGAGCCACCATGAGGTACACCACCGTGGAAGACTATTTTAAGAAAGCTCGCTCCCAAATGATAAAAATGATCTAAATCACTGACGAGAAATCCCCAATATCTATAAGCGCTCTCTCTCAAGAGTGAAACTTGAAGACTCAAAATTTTGAATTAATGAGCTAAATATAATAAGCCAGATAAACACATTGGACGTCCCGTGATCTATCCGCCTCCCCGTTGATGTACACCGTAAGATGGGTGATAAAAGCATTTACGGGCATCGCTGGCCGGATGAAAATCGGTGAGCCATCAAACATGTCCGGGACCATATGCGCTCTGGGGCACCGGAAATGCCTTTAATTGTGATGCAAAAATTATTACAAAGAAGGACTTGGTGCAAGCTGGCAACCGTCGGGTACCGCTCAACGGGAGTGGGCTGTAAATATAATAATAGCATGAGTAAAGAACGGCAAGGAGTGCATGACCGTGTTTGCGAATAACTTTGTCCTCTAAAATGTCCATAAAAAACCTCTGTCTTCCAAATATGGTGCAATTTAGGTACGCTCGATGATAGAAGCTTGAAATCGGTTGAGTCAGACTGGACCCAGCTTCGTTTTGATCATACATGGATCGTTGTTGAGTCAGACTGGACCCATTAGAGGCGATCGAGCTCATCATCTTTTTGTTTTTTTTGTTTTTTTTTTTTGGGTAAGAAATCAAGCTATATTAAGAAAGCCGCAAAGAGTATACAGAACTGCAGTGTAGGGCAAATAAAAAAGGTGGGCCCTCGACGTATGGATGGGCCAGCTGAGCCGAAGATAAAAAGACAAGGAGATTGGTCTGTACAACTGAAAGATATGACAGTAGGAAGCAAAAGAAAAAAAACAAAAAAAGGAAAAGACAGCATTAAAAACTGTATGGAAAGAACTGTAGCGACAGTGAGCTAGCTGTTCCAGATAGATTTACAGTTATTTGAACTTGGTGCACTGGGACTTAATTAAGGTTAGAATAAAATTGTTTATAGAAATAATTTGTCACAATGAGCTTTCAAGAAGTTGCTGTGTAGTCCCCAGTTCGATCCTGGGCTGTAATATTATCTTTTAGTTATTTCCTCCATTAAATAAGTCCAGAGTCTAAACAAAAATAAAAAAATTATCTTTTTGAATAATAAAATAAAATTTAGAGTAGATTCAACTTAAAATAATATTTTACCTTTCCATGAGATTTCTTGGCTTTTTTTTTCATATCAAAGTACAGATATTTTTAAAATCAGGTGAAAGTAGAGAGTAAGGCTTGTACGAAGAACTAAATTTACTAAAAAATACTATCAACATTGATTTTTTAACGTTTTTTTTTTTATTTTCATTTTATCATGATAAAATAATTTTAGAACCTATTCAAATTAAAATGATATTTTACCTCTCGTATGAGTTGGTATGTAATATATATGACTTACAAGTTGTGCCTATCATAATCTTTTCAAGATATATTCATTTCTTCTCAACAACTTAACCAAGATTCCTAGATTTGGAAGATGCTCGATTATTATGCGTCGGTTATATAAATCATTAATTCAAGAAAATATGAAATAATAAGATATCTTTGTTACAAAACATATAAGGTATACGATGCATTGTAGACAAAAAATAGAAGTATATTTAATAAAATGGCTTGAAAGTGATACATTATATTTCTATTTTATTTATATTAAGAAAAATGATGACATATTTCGGTAGTTTCTTATCATGTTTAGGTTCCAAAAAAACAGAAAAGGAAAGCCAAAAAATCCATAATTTAATTATAGCTTTTTATTTTTACTTATTATGATCATTTTATTTTCACCTAAAATTTGGGAAAGGAAAATATGTTATGGGCGCATTGGAGTGTGTAGTATTTTGCCTATCATCTTATTAATTCTTTGAATAATATAGATAAACTGGAGCTACACTTGTGGAAAAATATTAAGAAGCTGCACCTTGAAGCAAAAAATTATCTACTGATCGAATTCATCAATCTGCTTTGATGGCAATGAGTTTATTTTTTTTTATGTTTTTGTGTTAAATTTTCTAGATAATCTGAAATCTTGTATATAGTCTATTATTTTTGTTGCAGTAGGATTTCAGACGATCGAAAAGATTCATGTTGGAGATGGACAACTCATGATGCATTATATTTTGCACTAAATATGACATGTTTAGATTTTCGATATCAACCGGAACAATTCATCTTCGAGATAGATAATGTTATACGGTACAAAATGCGCACTACGGAGGATCCGAACCTAATAACCATTGCATGATGTACAACATATTAGGTAGCCTTGGCTTATACATATTTTCAGCATGCTTTCGCCAGAGGGTGTGCAAATATGGACATGTAGGTAAGCATTACGATGAGCAACATGTTCCACCAGTGGTACTAAATATGCTGGTTGGTTGTACTCAACATATGCATACCATTATATGGTTAGTTGCACATCATTCCAAATGAGACCATTTGCATATTATATCCTGAAATTAATTTTTCCACCACGATATGCACCGCTTAACAAAATATTAGTTTTTTGCGCATAATGTATTTATCAACTTCCATCACTAATCATGTATGAAGTGACATCGGGGATGAGCGTTTGCAAGACTATGTATCCGCGCATGATTTGCCGAAATTAACATTTTTTTTTCGATGTTCTTGGTCACTAATTTTACATGAAACCAAATTTAAGACATCCATTCTACTCGAAATGCCGGTCCTAGCGAACATTGTGTAATCATTTCACTCATACCAGAAGAAGACAAGGATGCATCGAGTGATGCTACCGAGATGAATTCAATTTACATGCTTCAAGTTGATTCTCTACATCCATCATATCCACCAGCCTAGAGGATCCATGTCTCCTATTATGTCACTTAGTATGAAATGTTGGTGATGTGAAGTTTTCTAAAGTATAACATCTTAAGAAATTATGTACATTTTGAGAAATTATTTGCTGATTCGCATGTCCGGGGCAAATAACATAACTTCAATCAACATGGCTCGTATGAAATATCCCGAGGATTGTTGAGGGAATAAAAATGCTTCTCTCATCTAAGTTTGTTATTTGACATCGATGCCATTGCATGATGTTTTACGACATATGTATAAAGCATGAACCATAGTGAATTTTTCACATTTTTAACTAATCTCGCATTCAGATTGGAAGTAATGTGTGGCTTCTTTAAAAGAATAACAACAAACGAAGCACACAATGCCAATCAAGCAAAGCTTTCTCCATCCAATTGGATATTACATGGTCCACTGAAGACCATCAAAGAGATATCAAGAAGCCATTTTAAAATTGGATATTACATGGTCCACTGAAGACCATCAAAGAGATATCAAGAAGCCATTTTAACATGTACATGCTCCAAGCCACGCCTTATTAGTTGCTCTTAGGCAGCTTGTCGACCGTTTTCTTGGAAGATCGGCAATTAAAAGCTGGTCAAGCGAGCTGCTAGCTCCGTGCCAAAAAAGCATCATGGTCGTAGAACATAGTAAATGTAGAGTCCATCAAAATTTGGTATTCATTAAAAGTTTACAATTCTTTTAGCTTTAAATGCAATCCGTTTCAGATGAAACTAAAGTAATTATTTTATTTTAAAATTAATCCAAACGGCTAGCCTTTGCTGAGTTCGGATGACTTTCGGGATAAAGATAGCCGATGCATTCGAAAGAATTGGCAGCCCAATATCATGCTTTCCAATGAAAATGCCATCATCCTTGTCGATGGCTCCTGCTTTATGATCCAATGAAACTTTGTTGCATGATAAATTCTTTAACAAATTGAAGAGACTCACTGAAGAGTCCGATTCTCAAATACTTTTTACACTGATGTCGGGCTTTATGATAAAATTCCACAGCAGTAGGCTGATCATATGTCGGGTTCCATCGGATTGAGAGAAAAATTTCATCTGACTGAATCCAATCGGATTGAAGAAAATTCAATCTTCTACCAATTCTTTACCATGTAGAAATCATTTGAAACCGAAGTGAGCGATTTATAGCGAAGTTGGATGGATTGTGTTGCTCCTAATCTCCCTAAGGTCGACCATCGAGAAAGTTGTGACCAAGGAAGGAATGTCGCTGGAGCTTCGCCCAATCTCCTGCAAGAAAGTCCTCACCAGGATGTTTTTCGGTGAAGGCCTTCCGATGCTCAAGTTAGGAGACTGAAGAATAATGAGAGGAGAAAAGCATTGAATCGAACACCTACCTTGAGGGTCCTAGAGCCTCTTTATTTATAAAAAAGGAACTGGAGTCCTATTCATCTTAGACTCTAACGATCTTTCAAATTTATCGTTCTAGGTTGATTCAGGATATATTTTTCTTTTTTTAAAAGATGGAATAGCAAGGAACTCCTCCTTTATTCGGACTTTTCTAATTTGCGAAGAAGAAATTGAGATAGTTCAATAATAGATGACCTATAATAGATCGTCAGAATAGGAATAGCTCGTCACTAGTTAATTTGGAGAGAACAATTCGGAGAGGTGAAGATGGCTCGTCCGTAGATGAGTTATAATAGGTCTGCAATATTCGACCTATAACAAAATTGCTCTGAAAGATTGATCGGCCGAGTATGACCTATGGCGAATTGTTAGTGTGCAAGTAGCCCATTGCAGAAAGAAGGTTGGTCGAGGGTGGATGGGTAGCGATGGATCATCTTTGGATGGCTTGGTACAATAGGTCGGCTAAGGCCGACGAATATTTGTTCGAGGATGAGCTATAACTAACCTACAACAGGTTGTATTGGTTTGGACTTCAACATTGACTCAATACTGATTTTAAGTCCAATGTTAATCCACTTAAGCTTATTTACGGGTTCGGATGGATTGTATGTTAAGAGTGTAGGAACCGCATCGACTGTAAATAACCAACTTTTTATAAATTTCAATCCGATTTCACTTAATTAATGTCTTTCAACCAACCAAAATCGATGTTCATTAGGCCGGATCGGATGAGTTTCTTCGGATTTTGGTTATTTGCTCAGCCTGACACACCAGCATGCCTTACACACCAGCATACTTATCAGGTTGCATATTTAGCAGCCCTAGGAAGAATAATCAAACACAATTGTTTGAATTAAACATGGAGGATTATTAGGCATGAATTTTTCATCATGCACATCTAAAACTATCTCTTTGGATTACATGTCATTTTCACGATAGAATGAAATTTTAAAGTCCTCGTAGTTTCTCGTGGTATATTGGACAAATCATACATTCTATTATTTTAAAAAGTTTCATCGATGCTCTAGTTTTAAACAAATCAAGCCAAATTTTGTATTCTGATCAAATCTTATTTGTTTTTGCAATTAAATCTTCATTTTTGTTGAAGGATTAGGAGTCAACGATCCATCCAGATCCACCACACCGTTCAGACGCACTCGCACAAAACTTGCTGAAGAATATGAAATCTACATCACATTCAATGTTTTATGTAGCCAAATTTTTAGACAGGCTTTCGTCATGATAATGATTTTAGTATATTCAATTTTCTAAAGGGCCATTAGAAGAATACGATAAGGCATTTAATAGTACAAAAACTTGTCAAAATACGGCATCCATAAGAAAAAAATTGATATGTGATCATCAATCTGATCAAATTAGGCCAGATGTAGCAATCACAATGATAACCAAGTGATGATACAAACTAACTACTTTTTCTTCAAAACAATATTATTTGAAAATATTCCCAAAAAATATATTAAAAAAAAATCTCATTTAGCAAACCAAAATCACCTCCTTGATAACGCCTGCCACTATAGCTGCAAGACTTCATCAATAAAGATTTGAAAGCAGATGCTAACCTCATAAATTACTATTATAGATCCATTGTTTGAAAATAAATATGGCCCACCTATATTCCCAAATAAAGAGAAAATTAACCATCCATCTAATCCGGATAAACTATTCCCTACAGTACATATACTATATGGCCAAGCATGCCATAAATCACCACCACTTATTTCTATGGGCTTTCATTAATCATACATGTATCTCAATGCATTGCCACAGAATGAATGGTTGTGATCGGTGGTGTACACGATCACATGGTGCATCGCCAACTTGATCCATTCTCAACATCCCTCATTGCAATCGTATTATCTTGCCCTTAATCATTCAAGGTAAGAACTTATCTTGGATAATAAGATTTGGCCATTCATGACCCCATACTCCATGCATCGGATCTTGCCAATTGCCATCAATGCTTTAGCATGAGGATTTTATTTTTCATGAATTCCACAATATGAGTATCCTTAGGTGATTTCGTTGACACAAAAAAAAGAAAAAAAAAAAAAGCAGAAGGGTTGGAGCTAAAAATCCGGAATTTTGCGTAGAAGGCCAGTCGCATTCCAAATGGGCCTCCGATCGGCTCGCCCGGATGCGGCCAAATCCCTCTGAGCTGCACTTTCCAAAACTTCCGCGATCTCCACGTCAGACCCTTGGCCGTTTCCCACTTTCTCCTCCCTTCTCTCTCTAGAAATCATATCCATTTCCGTTTAATCCCACCCACCCTCTTGCTAATTAATAAACCCTCCATTTCTGTTCTCCATACCGTCATTATCCATTCCCTCTCCCTGCCCTACCCTTATTTCAGTCATTTAATCACTGAAATGCCACTTCTGCACTGAAGCTTTGTTGCGACTTGCGCGGTGGAGATGGAGGATGGCATTTTCGTAGTTTGAGGGCGTTCTTGAAGTGGCGGGTGTAGGATCCAGGACACGGGTCGATAACATTCGGGCGACGGAATGATGCAACTTTCTTTTTTTTTTTTCCCCGCATTCACCGTTGGATTGCTTATTTTCGAGATTGGTGCAGCTGGATGAGACAAGGAGTTGGGTGCGGATCTCCATCCAACGGTCCACGTCGCGAAAGAGGTCAATCCTTCTTTCGCGCGAACGGTACGACCCGGACTCTTGGATCCAAGCGGCAGAGGCTATAAATAGAGGTCGGCTTGGGTACCTCCACATATCTCCGGCATCTCTACCCCCGTAGTTCGAGTTTCGTTTTGGGGTTTTGGGTTCTCGCCACCATGACGGTCATCGTATCGGGTAGGTTTCGGTTTCTCTCTCATCTTTTTAGCTTTTTGTTTCATGATAATGATGATTATGATGATCATAATAATAATAATAATGCCGTTAGTTTGGTGCTATCGTTTGGGCCGCTTTGACCACAAGGCCGGATTATTTTTTCGCGACTACTGCTAATATTTTATAGTTTTTGCGAAGTTGTTATTTCATTTGTTGCTTGTAGGTTTTAAACTTTTTTTTGGATGATTATAGATTATAAATGTTTGTGTTCTTGAAGTTTTTTTTTTTTTTAAAAAAATTTTGGGTGGTGGGGATGGTGGAAGGACAGAGCCAGTGCTTCAGGGGAGCGACAATAGCGGCCAAACTGTGGAGAGTTATGTGGAAGAGCAGCAAGATCAGCAGAATGGTGGAGATCTGACTCTGGATGGAGGGTTTGTGGTTCCTGATAGCAATGCTTTTGGCCACTCTTTCAGGTATCATCTGCCCTTCTAATCTCTTTTCTTTGAAAAGTAGTTGGGGTTTTGCGGTGTTTTTTTTTTTTTTTTTTTTTTTTTGCGTTCTGCTCTCCATCAGGCATCCTCTAAGTTTTGCTTTTAAAAACGAAGAACGTTTTCAATTTTTATTTTATCTTCATTCTATAATAAAAGAAATCTTTCCATTTGAATTTTTTTTCGTTGTTCTATTTTTTTTCCAGTTTTAATCAACATGGAAAGTGGAAAAATTTTGTTCTACATGATCACTATTCACTATCTTTAGCGGTCTCTCTGTGAATAGAACAGACCTAACACGGCTCTCATCTATTTTTCAAACGGGAACCGCATCGGTCTCCACCCACTTTCTTCAAGTAATGGTTATATGGGTCCACAAGCTTTATGTGTCTCCATCAAACCCAATTGCACCCTAGAAATCACATGATACTGATCGGAGGGTGTTATCCCATCACAAAAATTTTGGAGTAAATTATTCCATTAAATGACGGGATAACAATCGTCCGATTCGTATGATATTATTCTCAAATTGTACACATCAATTCGAGTGTTGCCCAGTGTCAATTAATTAATCGATTACCATCCCAAGAAAAAAATAGCAAAAATATTGCATGCAAGATTTTGTTTTTTTTTTTTTTTCTCTTCTTGTTCCTTTATTGTTGGGGCTGCAGGGACTATGAGAAAGAGGGCGAAAGGAAAGCAATCGTGGAGGAATTCTACCGTACCAATCACATTAACCAGACCTACGAATTCGTAAGCTTATTTCCAGCAAAGTATTCTTGCTCTCTCTACTCCGGCACGTGGGTTCCATCAGGACCGTTCAGTGGAAAAGCCTTCACCCTTCTCGATCTATTGAACGGTCCAGATTACAGTACATAAATGTCCGATCGATGGACTGCATTTTCGCTGGTTTGAACAGAGTGTAGGGACAATGAGGACCGGTGGTAGTTCCGGAACCGGCAAATAACACGTCAATGACGCTAATGTTTGTTTTCTTGTCGTAATATCCAACTAATTGTTACGAAATCAGTTTCTACCGGGTAAACTATAGTTAATTAAGTGTTGGACTTTGTGTTGGACCATGATTGGTTAGACAAAGTGGTGTCCAACTTGGGGAGGAGTCCTTAGGGCTACGCTTGTTAGATGGCCGTGGGGACAAGTTTGTCCCTTAGCTCTGTGTCCACGTAGTGTAATATGAAAAGTAGCTAGGTACAGTGTATTGTCACCTCAACTTTATGCTAATTGATTTTTATGTTATTTGGTGCATGCAAATAAAAAAAAAAAAAAAAGGCTAAGAAGAAGAAGGAAGAATATGGGAAGCTGGAGAAGGCTGTGATGAGCATTTGGGAGGGCATTGATCTACTAAATGAGTTTGTGGATGAGAGCGATCCTGATCTCGATGAGCCCCAGATCGAGCACCTTCTCCAATCAGCTGAGGCCATTCGGCGCGATTACCCAGACCAAGATTGGCTCCATATTACTGCTCTCATCCATGGTATAAATTAATGAGTTTATATATATGTATGTATACCGTTTAGATTACGAATAATCCAGGCATTGTTTTTCCGTAGATCTTGGGAAAGTCTTGCTGCACCCTTCGTTTGGTGGAGAGCCTCAGTGGTGTGTTGTTGGTTAGTGCTTCTGTGTGTGTGTGTGTGTGTGAGAGACACAGACACATATCCAGTCTGGACTTTGTGAAGCTGTAACCTGTCTTTTTCTTTGATTTTATTTTTTCTGTCCAATGTTGCAGGGGACACGTTTCCTCTGGGCTGTGCATTTGACGAATCCATCGTTCATTACCAGGTAAGTCATCTTCCATCTTTAATCCAGAGAACGATGCCGCCTACCAACCCAGAAATTTGCCGTTATGACCTGCATTCTTTAGAAAAGGAAATGCCACTTGCCATTCTATAAATTTTCAGTTAAGACACCTCCATTGCTTAGACTAGAACGAAAAGCCACCAACCAGACCAGAAATCTGCCAAAATGACCTTCCTGGTTTAGAGAAGGAAATGCCACCACCCATACCTTAAATTTGCGCCAATATAACCTTCGTGGTTTAGAGAAGCAAATGCCACCAACCATTCAAGATATCTGCATATATTATGGCGTTGCGCTTTTTTATTATGTGGTTCAACAAGTCCATATTTTTGACGTGGGTACGGTGTGCAGTATTTTAAGGAGAACCCAGACTACGCCAACCCGTTATACCGTACGAGACTGGGTGTCTACAATGAGAACTGCGGGCTCGAGAACGTGACGATGTCCTGGGGCCACGACGAGTACATGTACCTGGTTGGTATCGTTATCCCTATCTGTCTCGCTATGCAACACCTATTCTCGTTTATTATAATATATTCCTTGTATTCTTATCACGTCTTCCGCATGGATGGGATGTCGGTTTCTCCTGTACCCCACAACATCATGCTTACATGGAGTTCACGTTTTTACTCTAATAATGTTGTGATTGGAACTGTACAGGTGATGAAGGGGAATGGCGCCACCCTCCCTCCTGCGGCTTTCTTCATAGTGAGGTTCCACTCGTTCTACTCTCTGCACCGAGCCGGCGCCTACACATATCTCATGAACGATGAGGACAAGGACATGCTCAAGTGGCTCCGTGTCTTCAAGTCAGCCATCTTTCTCCCTCTCCCACTGGTTAACTTGGCACATTTATTTGTTACGCTAGACCAGTCTGCATACTATTTTACTATTCAAATAGTAAACTATACATATTCCCTTTTTTGTAGTGTCATTGCATCACTAATGTGAGTGTTTGAAATGGTTATGAGCAGCAAATATGATCTTTACAGCAAAAGCAAGGTGAGAATCAACGTGGATGAGGTGAAGCCATACTACATGTCCCTCATTAACAAGGTAACATTTATTTATGTGACACTACGTAATATTTTCTCTCCCTTGAAATTTATGCACAAAGGCATCCGACACCATGAATGGCTAATTGTTTTGTGATGTTGCAGTACTTCCCAGAGAAGCTGAGATGGTGAATAAAACGAACAGTAGAGTTTGGTGGTTTGGAATAAAGCAGCGGTGATCCATGTAGCTGCAGCCCGTGTTACTGTAGTAGTTTTTAGTTGCTTACGCGTCCCTCTACTTGTCCATGGTACCTCTTCTTGGTACTTGCGTAAATGGAAATAAAATGGAACTTCGTCTTTCCGTTTGTGTGTTTCGTTTCTTCCATCTCAGTTGTTTTTTTTTTTTTTTTTAATGTAAATAAAATTCGCTAATGTTGTGATGGCCGATGGGTATCCAAAGCTAAGCCACACGAAACAGCTGGCCAGACTTTGCCTGGTCCCTGTTTGCACGTCGGCCGCGGATTCTCTTCCTAACTTATGGCTGGATATGTTGATGACGTCGAGGATGACGGGAGTTACAGTTTTTAGACCTTGCCTCGGGCTGGATTTTCTTTTAGGAGCCCTTAGAAGGCCGCCAACTCGGAAATAGGCATGTAATTTCGTCACGTCATTAAGGTCCAACTGTACTGCGGCCTAGCTTATGTGCCGTTGAGCTGACATATATATATATATATATATATATATATATCCATATCAAAGAAGTTTTCTTTTGACGGAAGATATCTATCGGAGCAAGCTGTCATCGGCCACTGATTCGCATCCCGACTTATCGATGGATTTTTTTTTTTTACCTTTTTCTGGGGTAAAACGCTTGGACATGTTGATGCCATACGGTGTGAGACGAATCGCAGGACTTCCATCTGTTCTTGTAGTGGGATTTTTAAACTTCTGGGAGCCGTGGGAAGGCCGCCGTGGGGTAGCGATGTTGGATCCATCCCGTCAAAATAAAATAAAACAAAACAATTTTTCTAATAGTTATTTTACGCAGAAGAGAGCTGTACCGGATATCCACTACGCTATCCATCTCAAGAATTCGAGATGGATACCGTGATGACAATCTAAAACGGTGAGAAAATTTCGTATCACCGTCTGATGTGGAAAAGTTGTTACAACATCTTTCTAAGGTTACTATAATTTAATTAGATCTTATCCCGTGCAGCTTTCATATGATTGATTGACCAAAAGCAATATGCAATTGATGGTCATTATTGGTGCAGAATCTTATCGTCATCGAAATCAGCTGGAGCGGAGGTGGACGAGGTCGCCGCCGGGGATCTACAAAATAAAGTTTCGTCCGAAACCGATGGGGGGTGGCTCCGGCAGGACCCTCCGACAATCAAGTCAGCTCTGACCAATAGGAATGGAGTGCTCGGAAATGAGTTCCACAGAGCTTAGAGAAAAAGAGGAGAGCTTAGAGCTTAGAGATCAGAGAGAGCCTTTTTAGCGTATCTGGAGGATCTTTTTTATAGGCGTAGCTTGATGGTGGCGGGCCACTCGAGGCTGCATCGGATTTGATGCGGAGAGGGTGTCATCGGATCGAAAGCGATAGCCATACCGTCTGACAGTGGTGGGTTGCTCGAGGTCTGACAAAGTCACTATAGCGTCGCTTGTGGCAGACTGATGGTGACCGTTCGTCCAGTTTTAATAGTCATGGCTCTCAAAAAGTAGGCATTGATTGGTGATCGATCCCAAAGGAGTTCGGACTCCTGAAGAGGAAGCTCAGAAAGAGTTCGGCTGTCGTAGGTGTCTGGCTGGAGCTGTGCGACTGCCGAGGAGTTCGACCGAGGGACAGTCGTCGAGGAGTTCGGTCGGAGGACGACTGCTGAGGAGTTCGAAAGGAGCTCGATCGACCGAAGGAGATGTCTGGGAGGAGTCCGGCTCCTGAAAAAGTCCGATCGAAGGAGATGTCTGGAGGGAGTTCGGCTCTTGCAGGTGTCTGGCTGGAAGGGCGCGGAGAGAGTTCGGCTCTTGCGGAAGTCCGATTGAAGCTCGGCCGCTGAGGGGTTCGACTAAAGTCTGACTGTTGGAAGTTCAAGGAGCTCGGCCGCTAAGTAGTTCGGCCGGCTAAAGGAGTTTGAAGAAGCTCGGTCGCTGAGAAATTCGGCTGACTGAAGGGATTTGGTCCGGCCGCTGAGAAGTTCGGCCGGCTGAAGGGATTCGGCTAAGATTCATCCGTTGAAGCTCTTTTGCGGCTACTGATTACATTAGGTAGAGCATCGAATTGGACTTTGAAAGGAGCGAAATTTATTTCCAATGGCCATAATGGCGGAATAAGAATATAATTGAGTGCGACGTTCCTAACATTAAGAACGTTTTCTTGCAATATTGTATTACCTTATAAAATGTCAGCTTGTGTACTATATGTTGTAGATATGGAAGCCTAAAACTTATTAGCAAGCAGATTATTTCACCTTCAAATAAAATAGCTGTGCGAGATCAGGTCAATCTTGAAACTAGCTGTAGACTGCAGTAAGAAGTATTGGTTTGGTGGCATAGGCTTGACGAACTTTTCGTGAGCAGGACTAATCCAGTTACAGATTTCATAAAATTAACCAATATGCACGATGAGCTAGAGTTAGATCTTGGGAGGAGAATTTGAGTGGTTTCATTCCCAGAGAGAGAGAGAGAGAGAGAGATAAGAAATTTTTTTATACAAGGCAGTTTTCCATTGTTCTCAAAGAAAATGCTATATATTCAAGGATGCAAGATGTGTTTATTTGACAGCTAGCTTTTAAAGTGAAGCTATTCGACATCCTATAAGGCTATAACATGGTGCTGGGTAAAAGTTGAACAAGTTTTCTTTTTTTTCGATGGAAGGGTGCACTCTTACGATGCGATTGCACAAGGTTGATTTGTGATTGGAGAAAAAAAATTGCTCACGAGTGTGGCTAGGTGCAGTCTTAATTTGGATTGCAAAAAAAAAAAAACAAATAATATCGACGTGGCTGCGTGCAAATCTTTGGATCGCATGAGTCATGATACCCGTATAAATAATTTTTTTGAGAGTAAAATGAAGGAAGTAAGGAACTTCCCTCATTGATGATATCCATATAAATAATAATAAAAAAAATCCGTCCACTGTTTTGGCTTAAAATATATTTGTCAACTTCATCACTTCATATTGTCATCAGATAAGGGTAAAAGGTTTCCTAAGTTGTTCTTCAAACATCTCATTGCTTGAATCATCCTCTCTTATCTCACAGAGCTAACATATTCAACATTCAATCTTTATCGATTGCAGAGACCAATGTAAAAAGTCAACACAGCAAGCCAAGCGAAAATTCCAAGTAGAGGATAAGGTTTATCCATGCTTATGCCACGATATGAAGACCACTCGAGGCATTGTCTTCTTGAATGGGATAGTCTTTGCATTACAGAGTACAATGCTTTCACGAATAGAAACCATGTCATCCATCTGAAATAGGTTCTTGTTCATCTCCACACGTGCCATGTATCGTATTGAAAATTGCTTGGATATGTTCTTAGAATAAATGAGAGCTGCCTGTCTTCATATGATGGCGATTCATCATGTCATAAGATTCTAGTGCAAAAGTCACACCATGGATGATCCAAACTCTTATCTTCTTGCCTTTCTAACTGGCGGCTCTCTCCCAGACGGCTAGACCTCATTGATATCCCAAATGATGGAGGGTGGAAGGTGCACTTGTTTCATTGCCTGCATGTTTTTTTTGTTATATATACCAAAGGTTAACAATGTTGTACAGCACAATTGTACTAATATAATAACTATGATGTATTAAAATGGCCTCCTCAACAAGGCCTTAAAGATCGAATGGTAGACGATCAGGAGCTGGACCTCGATTTCCTGCATTCAATTTTCAGATTCACATCATAATATTAGATCACCATGTGGTTCTTGATCATGGTTTATAAATTTTTAGTAATTAATAATTCATGCAGCCTATAGCACAGCGATCGTCGAGGAAGAGGAATGAAAGACGCACGGAACAAAAATAAATAAAAAAAGAAGAAGAGAAACCTCTTCTAATGAATTTTAATTCAATAAACTCAAAAATTAATTGATTACAAAAATGGACAAGGGTCTTACTTACAGTGTAAAAGTCTTAATTTGAAAGCGAAAATGAATTCTAAAGAAAATAAAATAAGACAAAGTCAAAAACTAGACTCTCAATTAGGTTAAGAATTTGAGAAATCTTGTGCACTCTCGTACGCCTATCAGACGAGTTAATTAGGTTATGAAATTTATAGTGGCGGCTATGCCTATGAGACCACTGGAAAAAAAGTTTTCAAAGGAAGATTATAATAAAGATTCTGATATGGGACGATAAAATTATGACTATTCTAATTCGGCATCCATATACCTATACCTATGAACTTGACGTCTATGTCAATAATCTTTTAGGAATGTTGGAACAATTGGGTCACCATTCAGAACTTGGGAACTTGCAACCCCCTAACTTTTTAAGCACTTATTAATTTTGTCAGGGACCTACGAACAATTTTCTCTTTGGCGTTTTCGGTTGAGAAGTGGTGCAAGGAGAATGCGTGTTTGCTGGTGAAGGCCTGGAAGAGAGATTCTGTTGAATTTAGTCTCCAAGTCTTCTTAGTCTCCACCATTGCAGAACCTCTGCCTGATGCAAAAATATGTGGCCTCGACCAAATGGAAAGAGCACAACCTTAGAATCTTTGATGCCTTACACAACTCCTTTAGCGGACCCATCATCAAAGAAAAACTCCATCAGTGAACCTTTCGGTATTTCAATGGCATGCATCTTTGCCTAAAAATCATAGGATATATCTTTCGATGCATCTCCTGGAAGACGAACAATGCTACAAATTGGATTGCATCTTTAATTTCTTATCGAGCATGTCGGAGGCTATTGTCTCTAGATCTTGGAAGATATTTTGTATTATAATTTTTTAGGCCGTACTCGTATTAGAATGGTGTGATCCAAAAAAAAAAAAAAAATCCTGGAAATGGAAAGCAAGAGTTTTACTACTGGTGTTAAGATGAAATCCCAGCTAATTCATTTCCTTGCAAGTCTTCCTTACAGCGATCGGAAAGGTACATCATCTGAATCTCTAGCATATAGCTTCCGATAAATTCAATTGTTTGTTATCCGAAGAATAATTTTCCAGCCTAGTGAACCCAGAGATGCAAAGCCTCGGAACTCCCGAACCGTAGGCATCGATTCAAATTGGATTTTCCCTTCGGACCGAAATGGATTACATGGTGTTCTCGTCGCCTGGACCCACATTTTTGTAGTGGCAGAAGAATGTTACTTAGATACGTGGGGCATAGGAATGACCAACATATTACCTAATTATTTCCGGTATGCATCTTCTCGGGCCGTAGGTCTGGATATCTGTAGTAACTCGATCGTTGGCATTCTGCCCGTGTATTCGGAATTTATCCCAGCTGTAGCAATGGATCTCGATTCCAAAGAGTCCGCTACCATGTGCTGCAAAAACTTTGAATGCCGTGCAGCCAAGCTTCCACTCGCACATATTTGGTGGTTGGGAGCTCAACTTTGGGATTGGAATAGAAATGTGTTTTGGTTGGAGGGAGTCTTATTTTTATTTCAATTCTAGCAGGAATGATGATGCCTGAATTTCTAGTAATTCAATTCTTTTCATAAATATTTAAATTTTATCTCAATTTTGATTCTGATTTCTGTCGCCAAATATTTTGGGATATATTATCATTTCGATTTTCTTTCTAATCCATTTATATTTTGATTCCGATTCCAATTTCAGTTATAAACGAGCAGGAAGTACCGAACCATGTGGTGTGTATGCTTTAAAATTTGGGAGTAGCCGTCCGGTCTATGCCTGAGCTAAGGAGACGCGAGCTTAACCACAAATGTCGCGCTTAACCTCGTCTCCACCAAACAAGCTTAAGCGAGCTTGTTGTTAACAACTTGAGCCCAAAATTATTTTCCGCCCGGAGAGTAGAGTAGGCTCGGCTCCCAAATGGCGCACGAACTTGGGCTTGCTTCCTAGCTGAGCCAGGCCTAAGCTATACTCCCCAACGGCATCCCTATCCTCCGGCAGTGGTCACAATTGAGAATGCCCAAACTTGAGACGTGAGAAGTTGGAATTATTAGAAAAAGTAATACATGTGTTAAAAGTACACCATATTTCCATATTCTGAGAAAGCTAGAAGCAGAGTCCTATATTGTCCAACCCTCGAGGTGGGTGGAGGATGTTTATGGAAGTTAGGGTTTTGTGCCACGTTGTTTAGTGGAGTAACCAGTTACATCGTGATGTTGCCCTCATAGTTTAGGTTCGAGAGAACCAAGGGAATGTTTAGTTCACAACTAAAATCAAAATTGTAATGATAATTGAAAGATATTGGAATCGAAATCGAAATGGCTAAATTCTTCGAAGTGTTTGATTCGCGATTGGAATCGGAACTGAAATGAAAATTTGAATTCTTAGAAGAAAGAAGGGATTGAGTTTAGATAGATTGAACTATTCTTATTCCATCCGTAGATTTCTTTCAATCAAATGGTTGGAATGAAAGTCATCCATTTCGATTCTGATTCTAGATCCTAACTCTCTCCAATCAAACATCCCTCTAAGATGATTGAGACTATTAGATCCAAGAGGATCGATTCCCAAATACCAATCGAGGCAACCTCCCTCGCTTTCTTTGTTAGGCTTAGGTGAATTGGAACGGACCTGTTCAAATCGTTCTCTTTACGATGACGGGCCCTAGTTGAGTGTATTGGCTCATAATTGTGCATAACATGGGTCATAATTCTGTTGGCATGGGCTAGTTCAGGCATGTCCTGTTAGGCAATAAATATATCACAAAGCCCAGGAAATTACTGTCTTGGGCTCCCACTCCTGGAGGACAAACAGAAGTTGGACGAGTCATGGCGTATTGTCGAAAACTGTTTCATCCGAAATCTTTAATTATCACGAACGTCAAGCTTCTCAATCTAAAATTAAGATCCATGGATCGATGCTAGAGGGCTTGTACCAATCGTTGCATGGCCAAACAATGTTCAAATCACAACAGTTCGACTCCCATAATTGGTGAATAAAGTTTTAGAATGTAATGAAATGTGAAAAGATATTTGAGGTCAAAACAAAAGCAAGAATAGTTTTGTACCGCATAAGATGTTATTTTAGGTTCACCAAGTGGTACCAATTTGCACGATGTATCATCCGATTCAGTAGCAAAAAGAAGCATTGATGTCGTGTCCTGGTCAGCCCCAGCCCCATTACCAAGATATGCTAAAGGCGAAAGTCGTCGTTTGCCTTGGGTGTCATCTTAACTTTAGTCGAAGAACGCTTTGTCCGTGACCGGCCATCGGCTCGGTTTTGTATCGCACGCTAGCTACCCCTTTTTATATTCGCCTCGAAGTTTGCTGCGAGAATCCCCGCCCATGCGCGACGAGCAGATCGAACTCGCATCACCGCCAAGTTGGGCAGATGGAATCTCCCACGGTTGACTTGGCACTACCATTTCAATCCAAATTGGGTCCACGTAGCAGCTCTCATCCACAAGACTTTGACCCCTTTTTAGTCTCCGCCTCTCATTTTCTCGCATGGTGTTAGGTGGAAAGCTGATCATTCTAAGCTAACCATGGTCATCCGAATGGATTGAAGTGTGAGTGTTACGTTGAGAGAAGGTACCGGGGAAATTGGATAATTTCCTATGGTAACTCCTCTCCCTTACATTTCAGATAACTTTTCAGACTATAAATGGTAACATCTAGTGGCGTTGGTGCTCAACGTCGATAATAATGTTTGCATGCATGATATTTAGATGGAGAAATTATTGTCACGTGAGAACATATATATATATATATATATATATATATATATATATATATATACATATATATACATCAAAGTAAATATGTATGTTATATGTATGCCTTCTCGAGTATGCATTTTCGTATAGAAATATTAGGGCATGCTTAATTGCATGCTCTCGTGCTTCTTGCAAGTGCACATCCATGCACGCGCATACAAAGAAAGGTCGAGGGGATTCAAGTATGCCTATCCTTGGCATTATGCAATTGAATGTATGATATGCATTGGAATATCAAGGCAATGGACATTCATTACGGGCCTACGGTCATTGCTTGATTCACCTATTTGATCAACTTCGGCATAATCCTTTCATTTAAATAGAAAAGATTGAGAGTAATTTGTCTCATAAAATTTATTAGCATGCCCCATTATTCTTAAATCTCGATCTATCCGTGCTGCTCGGATATTGTAATCCTAAGCACCTGATTAAATTTTCATCATGTACATGGAGCCTATCATACCTGCATTTTATTTTGATCTTTGGGAGATCAAAATCCTCGATGCAACAAGATTTAGGCCAAAGGAGCTCCTTGCATGTACAATCAAATCAAGCACTCATCAATGGCTCGAGCAACGATATATATTAAATCATAACCATCCATTTGCTCGACATTATTAGAACTCCTGCCCCTTATTTTTTTTTTTGGTTACAATTGCCATTTTTCCATAAGATATCCTAATGAATAAATCAGACATACTTAATGATGACCAGAGAACTCTCTCGAATATATAGCTTCTACGTAGAGTTTTGGCCACACCAACTTTTTCCAGCCCCATTTCTGACTCTCGCTCAAATCCAACCTTATCCGGTGGTCCAACGTAATCGAGTGGTACGGGAGCTATAGCCAACTAGCTAGGTGATCCCACCAACACGGACAAAGACCGTGGACCGGATTGGAATGGATGATGGATATCAAGGTGACAGGTAGGTAAGGATGTAAACGTTACCCCAAAATTCTATAAGTTGATCCAATAATTTTATAATAATCAGACATAAATCTAAATTTAATTTTTATAATTTAATCTGACCAAACTTAGATTTTATATATATAATATCAATCTTGGATTTAGCTAAGTTCAAATCAAAAATGGTGCAATCCAAATGCTGCAAAACAAATTATATTCGGTGTTTATAAATATTGATAATATAAAAAACTTAACTACAATTTTAATTTCAAATTCCAACTTTTTTTTTTTTTTGGCATAATCGCTTACATCTTTTCTCATGCATGTTCTTCGTAACTCTTGCTTGTTTCTATTGCCGCCAATCCTCTGATATATCTATCGTCGAAGAAAATTATCTAAAAAAAAGTCCATACCGATCGAAATATTTTTCGATGGAGATCCTTCGATGCTTAAGTCAATAAAGGATTGATGAATATAATGATTAAAATAAAATTAGATAGAGTTTAGGCCTAGAATTCTCTTATCAAAATACTCGATTTATCCTCTTTTTATAGGTGAATGGACTAGTAACCATTTGTAACGATTAGATATCGTAGAATCCCGCTTATTTCGGTATTAAGTGAGCAGTTAATGCTCATTATATGATCGTGAAGTGGCTGTTATATGCTTCCTGCATTGGCAATTATAATTCATTATATGATATGTCGGCCATGAATAGTGGTCGGCCATGAACAGTAGTTGGTCGATGAACAGTGATTGATCGATGAAGAATGGTCGGCTGATGAATAGTAGTCGATCGATTAACATTAATCAGTGGATGAACAGTGATCGACCGATGAATAATAGTCGATCGATGAACATTAGTCGATCGATGAATAGTGATCGATCGATGAAAAATGGTCGGTCGATGAATATTAGTCGATGGATAAACAATCCTGATTCGATCAGGATGACTCATCAAAATTGAATTGCGAAATTTTTTTTCTTTTCAGAGCCCTCCCCTTTTGGGATCTCTTGGCTCTTCTTATATATAGATGTACAACAAAGAGCCAATTTCGAATCGGGATGAGCAAATCCAAATATTCCAACATTGCCCCCCCAACTCCCAAATCTAAGGTGACTTAACACATTGGATGATGGGTATCTTCTGCCATGATTTCGAGTCTCGATTCTACGCTCGTGTCGATTGCTGTTGGAGTTCAAGAGTCTGAAGCGGTAGAGGCGATAGAAGTTGTAATCGTTACATATTATTTTTCCCGACCGTAACTATGTCGGCATATTATTCCGTCCGACCGTAGTCAAGTCGATATTTTATTCCGTCCGACTGTAGCCAAGTCGGCATTTTTTTTGCCCGACCGTAGTAGAGTCGGCATTTTTTTTTGTTTGATCATAATCAAGTTAGCATTTTTTTTGCCTGATCGTAGTTGAGTCGGCATTTTGTTCCATCCAACCATAATCAAGTTGGCATTTTTTCGCCCAATTGTAGCTGAGTCGGTATTTTTTTTTGTTCGACCGTAGTCGACTTGGCATATTGTTCCATCTGACCATAGTTGAGTCGGCATTTTATTCCGTCTGACCGTAGTTGAGTCGATATTTTATTCCGTCCGATCGTAGTCGAATCGGCATATTATTCCGTTCGACCATAGTTGGTATGTAGATTAACCGATGGGTTATTGGAACTTGCCCCTCAATTTCCTTCTCGGTTCGTTTATAGTTTTGTAATTTGGCAATCTAGCTCCCAGAGCTTTCACTCGTAGTCATCTATGCGCTGGGAACCCTCTCGAAGGGGGAACCCAAGAATAGAACTTTCGTTGGATGTAAAGGAAAGAAAATGTCATCGTTTTCCCTTATCAGCTTTACGGGGCAAAATAGGTAGTAATTAGCGAGTTGAATGTGATAGGCCAAGTGGTATAGATGCTGAAGTCATTGGAAGATGCTTGGCCATCCGCTTGAAGCTGGGCATGTCGGCGGTCGATATCTTCGAGCTTGCGCTCATAGTCATCGAACCATCATTGCTACGAGAATTCAGGGGCAGAATCCTCCGAAGAACTTGAAAGCGAGCGTAGCCTCTTTTTCTTCTTAATACTATGGCAGTGAGAAGGAGAAGGAAATCGTTGTTGTTGGCAAGCGGCATAGTGGGAGTGCCGAGATGGTGGTTGCTCGACATGATAGGAATGCTGAGCCGATCGTCATTCCATTGGTGATTGTGCACGTGGTGCTGGCTCCTCCACCACCAATTTTGTTGCTACTATTGTGTTTATTGCTGCTAGAGCAGCGAATTATTGGGCATTCGCTATGATGATCGAATGCGAAGAATTAGGCTTTACCGATGGAGGTAGAGGCGGGAGATTTTTTTGACAAGAAGATTGCTTAACAGAGCTGATGGAATTGCTCAGGACTCTTATTTTTGCCATATCTGGCACGCTAATTTATTGCGGCCAATCCTCTGATATGTCTGTTGTCGGAGAAGATTACCTAAAAAGAAAGTCCATACTGACCAAAATATATTTTGGTGGGGACCTTCCGATGCTTAAGTCAGTAGAGGATTGGTGAACAGGATGATTAAAATAGAATTAGACAGAGTTTAGGTCTAGAATTTTCTTACCAAAGTACTCGGTTTATCCTCTTTTTATAGGTGAATGACCTAGTAACCGTCTATAACGGTTAGATATCATGGGGTCTTGTTTATTTCGACATTAAGTGAGTAGTTAATGCTCATTATATAATCATGAAGTGGCTATTACGTGTTTTCTGCGTTGGCAATTATAACTCATTATATGATACGTCGACTATGAACAATAGTCGGCCAATGAATAGTGGTCGGTCGATAAATAGTGATTGACCGATGAAGAATGGTCGGCTAATGAACAGTGGTCGACCGATTAATATTAGTCGGTGGATGAATAGTGATCGATCGATGAACAGTAGTCAGCTGATGAATATTAGTCGGTCGATGAACAGTGGTCGGCCAATGAAGAGTGATCGATCGATGAACAATGGTCGGTCGATGAACATTGGTTGACCCATGAATAATGGTCGACTGATGAATATAGATCGGCTGATGAACATTAGTTGATGGATGAATAGTCCTGATTCGATCACGATGATTCATAAAAATTAAATTATAAAAATTCTTTTCTTTCCAAAGCCTTTTCTTTTAGGATCTCTTGGCTCTTTTTATATATAAATGTATAGCAAGGAGCCGATTTCGAATTGGGACAAGCAAATCCGAATGTCTCAATAGTTTCTATTTTATTTCCATGTTTCAAACCAATATTTAGATTTTTATTATATTTCAATCAAAATGAATGTAAATATAAAGTTAAATATATCTTAAGAGTGACCGAAGTTTTTCCAAAATCGGTTTATTCACTTTCCATGTCACCATGTCATTCTCCTTTTATATTGCAGTCTATCGACTATCATAGATTATTATAGTAAAAAATAAAAATCCTTCTTAATTTAAGAAATTGTTGAGTCTTCTCCGATTGGTTTGCTAAAATTACATATTAAATTTAAATTTAGAAACTCAAATTTAAACTTAAATTCAATTATTAATTGAAATAGAATGCAAGTGTAAATCTTACTTATTTTGATTTATCCGGATTTAAATCCAAACTTGAATTTGAATGCAGCATGGATCCAACCCAAATCCAACCTAGTTTGAACCCGGAACAGCTCTAATCCTCTCTGCCTGATCCGGCCTTCCGGTGATCTGAGCGCGCCGGTTCTACCCGCATGGTTTACCGTTAATAGCCTCGCTACCGTCGAGAAGCGTCGAGCTGCAAAAAACGCCCGTTGGAACCGTCTGTCCGACACGAATCTTAATTATACACGTGGTAGCATCGGAGGTGTTGCACGTGTTTACATGTCAGTAGTGCGATGAACATGGGGCCCACGTGTACGGTTGCATGAGTCCAACCGTGGTCCAACGTGTACGGATACAGTACTTCCTACGCTCATCTGCTTTTATTTATTTATTTATTTTTTTTACACCTTGTACTCAAACCTAACGTTGCTCGTACTCGCGTGGTGGCACCAGTGGAAACCGCTCCCCGTGGGTCCTCAAACATCTCAAAACCTTGGGCTTAGCCTTTTATATGGCTTCTTTATTTTTTCTAAAAGATGGATTTTAGATAAAAAAAAATCTGAAATTCATTGAAATCATGAATTATAATAAATGAAAACTTAAACCTTCTTCGTCCGGATATACTCTTCAATGATTTTACAAATTAACTTGGTTTTTTTTTATGAAATGATAACATTGCAAGGACTATATTTTGTTATTTTTATTTACAATAATCTATGGATCACTTTAATATTGTCTACAACAAATCTAATATTCAAAAGTACAAGTACAGCAATTATTATGTGATTCACTGATGCAAATATGTACCGTTAGCATCCATCACGTGTAATGCATGTAAAAGAACAAGAAATACAATTCCAAAAAGCTAATTTCCTCGAAGTGATCCCCTGGGAAACATTATCATAACCAGAACATTCATATTATAATAGTAAACTATAATTAAACACTTGAAGTACAATACCAATTGATGACCTAGGACACATAGCATGATGCCGGCTCATGACCCAGCTCTAACATCTCTCCAACCCACATTGTCTGCTTGAAATTTCGGGACCACCTGATGCTACAAAGGATCTACCCTCTTGTTGCCCACCAATGGGTAAGTTTAGCTTAATCAGGTTACCAGACCGAAGGTTGGCTACCTTTCCAACTAATGTAAATATGCTTTCTTCTAAACTCCTCCCAAACCTTGCTGTTTTATCACTCCCCCAATATAATAGGCCTTTCATTGCTATAAACTATTTTAAAAATCCAGAAAATATACCACAATCAATTGTACATTATGGTTAGGCATTCCTTCTTTATTTAGAGGTTTAGAGTTTGTTGAAATGATCTAGTTGGACCATTGAGCGGAGAATACGGTAGAAAAACTGCTGAGGTCACTTGATTTGAGCCTCTAGTTCAAAGATTTAAATATGGGTTTGGAACGGCTTCTTCTTCCGTGATATTTTCATAATTGAATCGTAATTCATGCGGATCTCAAAATATTTTAAATTTTTTTTAGATATTTATTTATATAATATTTAAAATGATCGGATGGTGGATTCGTACAAATGAAGTTGAATTCGACCCCAACCTATGATTGCAACGTGGCTCCAGGAAAACAACAAATGTACAGTAAAATGCCATGTCATCTAAGGTTATGGGTTTGATGGTTCAACCACTTTGATCAATCCAGATAAGAATTGAGCTGTCCTGAACCATGAAGCTCACCAACTATCACTATTAGGTAGCGGTGGTTTCACAACGTGATGGTGGTTGAGATGCCTCACCGGACGCTACTTTAGAAGACGTACGATTAGGATGGGACGGTCCTGATCATTGGACCACTGTCCCGGCTTTTGTGTACCAAGCAAAATGCGGCCACCTTTCCGGATTCCGATCCCAATGACGGGTTTGTGCCGCGTTAGGCGTCCTTCTCCGCCCTCCGGCAAAGGACAATGGAGCAACTAGCCACTAACCAGTCCCAAGTCTACAGCCACAACAAGCCACGGAGTGTAAGCAGTCTGGCCAAGCCTATTGAGGCCTTTTTTTTTTTTTTTTTAATTATTTTTTACTTTTTGATGAAGCTGGCATGCCATCAGAGGTGTCGTGTCATTAAAAACTACAAAATATACAGGTCACATCTGATGTCATATATTGTTGCCATGATCAGAATGTGATCAAAATCTACACCATATCCAAAATGTTCTTGAATCTATCGACCCCTGCCTGCTAGATCGTTTTAGATTAGCTAGTTAGCTAAGA